>SNQJ01S0183545.1:0-18983 GCA_010110895.2 Picea sitchensis | reverse complement strand
TTACCATAGCTAAATACTACCATGGTTTGCAAATACCATGTGCTCTTTCACTTTTTCCCTTTTTCTTTAACTCCATTTTCACTTTTACTTTTTTCTTTAATCCAATTTCACTTTTACCTTTTTCTTTATTCCACTTTCATATTTACTCCTCTTTTACGTAAACTCCACTTCCACCTAACTTTTCAACTTTTGTTATTTATTAAATTCATATTTATATTTTGTCCACTTTCATTTCCACTTTTGCGTAAACTCAGTTTCCACTTAACTTTTCCACTTTTGTATTTGTTAAAGTGATACCAAGGTCACATTTATATTTAATCACTTAATAACCTTTGACATATATTTGATCAATTACTAACCTTTGAAATCAATGAAAATTTATTCAACAATTGACTGCCTGAGTGGATATAACCATTGGTGGATTCTGGAAATTGTTTGGGTTTGAAGGGTCATCCAACTTCGGCCTGACAAAAATGATGACCAAAAATTTCTACAAAGTATCAACTACCGTGTTGATCTGATAGACTCAAGGGTTCTTGGTTCTGCATCAACAAATTTCCCTTCGACTACACTCTAAAATGATAGTGCACGAGAAAGTATTCAAGAGGGAGACTCACCAGTATTTGTTCTATTCATCACGATCCTATCTCAATAGAATATACAGTCACCAGGACAAATCGACTTGACCAGTGTAATAATTGAAATTGTCTCATTCTTTTATTTTCATTCATTCATTTTTCAAAGTACTCAACCATGCGATCCCCTATATTCCACTAGTCCACTGTGTTCCTGTAACTTAGTATTCATGTAGCTTTTATTGCAGTTCCATGTCATACTCCACTATGGTACTTCCTGTCTTCATGTTGAAATCAATGCCAACACGATATTTCCATCATGGTGTTCAAAACTTAGAAGGTTTGATTGTGCATTTGAAAGACCCCTCCTCATATTGGTGTTTGGCCTATGGCCATGCCAATACATGCAAATGATTCGAGCTAGATTTACCCACTCCATCTTGCTTCGACTGCATCACACAATGCCCTAGGAACACAAACTTGAGTGCAATCACTCTCAATCAGTTTGAAACATAAAGCATATATCCTATCAATGCAACAACATCAATACATATAAGTTGAATGCAGAAGGTAATTCAATCCAAATAAACTCTAAATCATTTTCAAATCCACCAAACAAACAATGAATCATGAAACAACTATGTATGCAACATCATTTACCCTGGAATTTTGTTTCATAAATTCATACATAAGAAATATATAGGCTTATCAATAGAATTATAAGAGAAATTTCTAACACATATGGAACATTTATCTTTTAATCAAGTTGGTCTAGGGAAATTGGCTGCTACTGAGCAATTTTCCTTCCAACCATAGCCATCCACTATGGATACCACCCCCAAGTTGGGCTATGAGGCCACCATGGTGAAGGAAACTAGTCAAGGACACTTAGGAAACATATCTAACATGATTTCTCTTAGATTTAAAAAATAAAATCACCACAAAACACTCCAAGTATCCATCGAGATAGCCCAACCATGGCACTCCATTCCACTACCCACACACCATGAGGAAGATATCCCTTCATGGATCTACTCGCCCCCAACTTTATTTAGTGTTGGAAAGATTCCAAGATGGGGTCTACCCTCGGGAAAACCAAATTAAAGTTTATTTTTTCTTATCGAACACTAAATGCACTTCAATCTTTATGGAATGGGAAGGAAGGATGCAGATGAGCATAGAGGTTGGGGTGATAGAAAATCCTTCATGGAATGTGAAGGGTTTTCTATCGCCACAACCTCTATTCTCCTTTGTATCCCTCCATCCCTCTCATATTCGTATTTTTCCCTTCCTTAGCTCCATTGGTCACTTACAAGTTCCCATGAAAAATGATTTCGGGTATAACATAAGAATGCATGAGTGAATAGAAAAAAATGGATAAAGTGATGATTTCCACTCCCCCCAGGAATGGTTAATTTGAATTTGTTGGAGGGAAGTGTGCACATGAAAATAGATGGTTTAAATTCCCATGGAGGTGGAGTCTCTTACACTTCTCATAACTTGTACTCAACCCCCATGCTCTCATGACTATGGAAGGTGGAATTCTCCACCCACCACCACTTACATTCAATGATTGGTGGTAGGCTATTTTAACAAGGAACATGGTGAAGAGATGAAGGTTTGGAGACTAAGGAAACTTAGGAAACTTATGATTGTGATTATCGGTGAACCTATCAGATCCATCCTTTTCTCTTCCCCTCTAATATATGTTCCTCTCATGCTCTCATCCACTAGCCATGGACCTTTATATTATTTTTCAAAATAATATTTGTATATCTTGAGAATACCAAAGCAATGTACCTCATGGTGTATAGAAAACATATTTATAGATTTTTTATGCATGGATATTCAGTGTTCGGGTCTTGTCCTTGAGATTCACACTAGAATTCATCAAGTTATTTACATTATTTACATGATTTGATTCAATATAATCCAATGATAAAAAACAAGGGCATTCCAACAAAGGCCAATGTTCTAAAAAAAATGTTGGAATAACTAGAAAGAGCCATTATCACCCAATATAAGTACAAATTATGTTATATAATATCTCAAAGGATGCAAAAACATGCTTATAGATCTATAGGAAGTATCAAATGACCAAATATGGTAATGGAACCATTATTTTGGCCTCTAAAGCTATTTTTTATAAGTGCATGTGTTGGTGGTATTTCAAATGACAACTATACCAAAAATCTAATCTAATTGGTAGTGAAATTTGATGCATATAATAATGAAACAAAAAAAATTGTGACGATAGGGAAACATGAAAATATTATACGAAACCCTAACTTAAGAATGGAAGAAAGAGAATCATAAAACAAATATACCATCTAACATCCAAACACAAGAAACAATGGAAAACAATACAATATTTTAGTGATCCAATGGAAAAACATGAGAACTTAAAATCGACACCTTGAGAGATGCATTTGTTGTAGCTTGGTGGGATCCCAAGTCTCTCTTTGGGAAGGTCCCTTGTCTCCTTGTGTGCTTCAACTCCAAGATCTAGTAGGAATATCAAGAAACTCTCAATGATGGATGGACAATAACGATGGTTTCAATTCTGTGTGAAGGAATTTTGGCAATATGAGCTTACTCTTATATTGTGTGTTTAAAATGCAACCTTGAGACCTTTATTTATAGGTGGAAAGTGAAACCCATTTTTAGATCTAGTTTTCATGTGAACTCTCTCAATGTATTAATGATAATTCATACGTTTAATGGACATCATGGAAGACTAAATCAATGTTATTAATGAAATGGGGATTGACAAGGTCCACACATACCCACTACATTGCCTAAACAAGCATGAGCACATTAATGAAATGATGAGTAGTCATTTTTTCATTTAATAAGGGTCACATGTAAATTAAGGTATTTTTTGCATGCCACCCATAATAAAAAGGGAATAATCTATGTTCCATAGAAAATGGTCAAATGATGAGTTGACTCAGCTAAATTAGGTACCATAAGGTCATATGATGATGAAAATGTGTGCATAATATACATTATGAACGTAAAAATGATGTATCTAGGTGAAACTGCTCAATGAATGAGTGAACAAAATTACATTGATAACAACTACCCCTTGATGTATGAGGTTAGGACTAGTTAGTATAGCTAGAATACATCACAATTTCTTACCCAAACAATGGAATATGAAAATGGACCAAATAAGAGATGAATGGCCAAGGAGGGATGACCACCCATAGATGAGCGTAGGAGAACCACCTGCAAAACAAAAACCATGATGTGAAGTGTATACATGATCTCAATATCAACAAGGTGGGTATACCCATGCTTGTGGAAATGTCAAAGTACAGTATGGGAGCATGGTAATTTGGAGCCAGATCAAAGTAAAAAATAATGATCAAAAGCATAAATTTGTCATAGTACAATGCAACATGGGATCGTGGCAACATGGGGCCAAAGAAAAGTACATATAATAATTGATACTACATCCTATATGAACACATGTGAAGGAAAATTGGCACCTAGAGGGGGGTGAACAACCATAGAATCCCTATTGAACACAAACAATGTCTAGATCTATAAAGATATCACTAGATGAAAGCTCAATATAGAGGTTCAAAGACTATTGAGTAGATCTAAACATGTCTTAGGATTTGCAACTAAATATGAAAACTAGATCCACCATGAGTTGGAACATGTGGAGAGCTACCTAAAGCGTGGGTCCCACCTGAGGACTCACAACTTGTTGGAAATATTCACACATGTGTGGTGGTTTTCCACTGGAACTAGAACACTAGAACCATTGATGTGTATGCATCTCATCAATGTAATAAGGAGTTGGAGTTGAACATGTGAGAAACTACCAAGTCAAGAAGAAATGATGACTCTCCTTGTTTGGTCCAAGGTGACCCACCAATGAGGTAAATGGGACCAAGGTACACAAAGCCTCTAAACTAAACCTCTAGAATAAATGTGTTGATGTCAATAATAGAAGGTTCATTGAATCCGTGTATAAGTGAACACTTGGAAACCAGTGCAAGGTGTATCCTTATCATGTAGAAAATGTAACTAATTAAAACAAAGACAACAATGGATGAGGAAGCCAATGAGAATGGGACTCAAGACTTCCCTTGTTCAAAGCATAGTGACAATGTTGACTTGGTAGATTGATGGTTAAAAAATAAGAAGAGGGATTATACATGAAAACTAATAGGGTAAACATAACTAATGGCCAAGAATGGAAATCCAATGATGAGAGTGACTCGAGGAGGAAGATGAATTGTATCAAGACTTAATAGGGTACTTAGATATATAGAGTCTTAGGTATAAAGGGGTGACTCAACACAAGATACTCTAAACATGGGTGGCTAAGATTGCTTCCATAAAGAAGTCATGTAGCATAGTAGTTCCAAAGGATGACAATGGTATTTTCCCAAAAAAATGAACAAATATGGATATGTTACAAGGAAGAAGATAGGTGCCCCAAACATGCAACCAAGCCAATCAATGCTATAAGGTGGAAAGTGAAATGGTGAATGGAATAAACCAACAAAATAGTAAGAAAAATCATGATGTTATCTCAGAGATGAAAACTATACATACTCTTGATCCTAAATGGGGACACAATGGCATGGGTGTTGATATAAAACAAGGTACTAATCTATGGAAAACCATGTAAGTAAAGTACAACCATCCGTCAAAGTAAAAATGTAGTATGGATAGGTTAGGATTCTTTCCAATATGAGTTGGAACTTGTGACAAATTCAAAGGGTGGAAATAGATAAAATGAAATGGTTGTAGAGGGAAAGCCTATACCTAAATGATAGTGG
The DNA here is from genome assembly GCA_010110895.2 of Picea sitchensis. Taxonomy (NCBI): domain Eukaryota; kingdom Viridiplantae; phylum Streptophyta; class Pinopsida; order Pinales; family Pinaceae; genus Picea; species Picea sitchensis. The sequence continues at coordinate 13,606 of SNQJ01S0183545.1, read as the reverse complement.
AGAGAAAATACCTAATGAGGTACCACCAACAATGTGTGACAAATGCCACCATTGGCAATATACTATGCACATGCAAACATAATTTGGGGCATAATGAATGCTTAAAAAGAAACAAAAAAAAATCTAGATATTATACAAGGGTCCTTTTCTAATATAATGAAGTATTAACATATGATCATATGGGTATCCCACAATGATGTTTATTTAATGGGCCAATGGGATTGCAATCATGTGTCATTAGGGAACACAAGACATGATATGGTGTAATGGTGGTTCTCACAAAGAACACAATGTGGATCTAGGTTGTGTCATGAGCCAAGTCAGATGAGACCAAGGAAGGGCATAGTACTTGTTGGGGTACAGGTTCAACTACATACTCAATGAAATACTCATTTTCTCATAATCACATACAAACACATTTACATGCACCATGCATGCATGTAGACACTTTTGCATGTGCCATGCATGCATCTTAGGAGCCGCATGCAGAAATTTTTGCATGTGTCATGCATGCATCTTAGGAGCCACATGCAGACACTCTTGCATGTGCCATGCATGCATCTAATGATCCATGTGCATATACTCTTGTATGCATCTAAGGATCCACATGCAAATACTCTTACATGCATCATGCATGCATATGAGGAGCCACATGCAACATGCATGCATCTTAGGAAATTTTTTCTATTGTGGAATGCATGATAACTGCATGTGTAGTTCTCACTTGAATTTAAACCACATATTTGACCTTTTTCTTATTATTAGAAAATTTTGACTTTAGTTAACTATTGCAAGTGGGAGAGATTTTTTTTCTACTTGAGCATGCACATGGAAATCCCAACCTAGTGTGCATTACTCCTCATGGGGAGAGTCCTATATATTGTACTCATTATCAAGGATTAATAAATGGTGATTAGAGTTGGTTTCTTAGTCTCTTATGTGTGAAGATTGATTCTATTTTTCTCTCCCCTCTCTCTCTTTTTCAATTATCTAGTGTATTATTTCATTCTCACAATTAGGTCTTGGATTGTGGTTTAATCCTACATGGTATCAGAGCCATTATTGTGAGGGAGTATTCACTTTTATTGCAGGTTTATAGATCAAATTGGACAACCCACAAAGAAATATGGGTCGACCATATTCTTTAATGATCTTGACACCCTTCAACTAATTTGAGTGGAAGCCCAAGATAGAGACTCTACTTCACAACAAGGGTTTGTATAGGGTCACCATGGGAACAAAATTTGAGCTTAATTATGTCGATGAGAAAAAATATTTTCTCAATAGACAATACATGGATCTCAGACTTATCTACATGTATATTTCTTATGAACTACAATATCATGTAGATGAGGAATCACTCTCAACTCCGGATGAATTATGGAACATATTGGAGGTTCTATTTGGGAATAAGGAAGATTGTGAAGATTGCATGCAAAATTTTGACTAGACAAAGCCAACAGAAAAGCCACCGGAAGATCAAGCCTCTCAGTTTGAAGAGCCTTCTACACATGTATCTGCACAAATTTTTATTCCATTCATTTGAGATGATGTCTACTCCATTTTAGATAAATTTTCCGAATCACATGTGGAAGATTCCATGCATTCATCCTAGGAGCCACATGTAGAGACTCCCATGCATGCATCTCAGGAGCCGAAAATGGGGCCGCACACTTCAGATTCACTTCTGACACTTTTTTAGAAGAATTTGCAAGAAACAATTATATATTTGAATTCCTCTCGGAAAAATACTCAATTTAAAAAAAAAAAATCATCCAAAATAGAGTCCAGGAAGTGAAGTTATTAGCATTTTAAATTCAGTAGTTTTTCAGGGTTTTTCCAGAAAAAGCCGCGCGATTTGCACAATTTCACCCTATATTTCCATGAATGAAGAGGATTTGGATGTTCTTATTTACAATAAGAGAAAGTGGATATATCCATACATCTGACGGGTGCATCTACTTCATCAGATCCATACATATGCCTACATCTTCAACAAAATAGTCACTGAGCATAAGCTTGCACAATTGCGAGGTATCCATGGGGTGAAGGACATGTTATGGGATAGTTGGCTTTCCTTTTGATGAAGTGTCTTTCTTCATTCTTGTTAGCAACATATTTTGAGGGGGGGAGGTTTGTTCTCATATGGTTTTCCCTCTTTACCTCACTTTTGTTCAGTTGTCATGCATCTATACTTGTACATGAGTACCTAACACGGCTTCATATTGCCGGTACTCATCATTGTGCACACACCGGTTGTGTTTCAGGTGGGGCATTGGGGTAAATGCTCAACTAAATACTCAATGACATACTCATTTTCTCATAATCACATGCAGAAACCCACATGGCCAATAGATGGAGAGTCATGCCAATATTTAATATTATTGTAACATCCCCACTATAATCCCCGATTTAATTAATGCATGATGTAGATATAAATGTGGCTATGGTCAAGCAAAGTAAATGTGAAATGTATTTCCTAAATTGTAAATAAATATAAATTAATATCAGTTGTTGGGATATGGAAAAATATTGGGGATGATTAATCCACAAGAGATGGGGAATTCCTAGAGAGTGTCCAAGAGGGGTCTAAAGGGAAATAATTTATGGGTATTAATCCAAACCCACTTTCCTGAATTTTATTATCATTATTTCGGGAAAACTTCTATTTCTGGTTGAGTGTATGAGAGCCCAATCATTGAATACCTGTCATAGGGTGGGTGTGAGAGTCACATCCCATAGTTATTGGAGAGCATGGGGCTGAGCTACAATCAACATTGGGAAAAGTGAGCAGTCAACTGTCTTGGGGAAAGAGAGGAATTTCATATGGGTAGTAATAGACAATTTTTCATATTTAGTGGGAGAAAAACAACAAGTAAAAAAGAGGGAGAAGAGATTGGGAGATGGATCAAAAAGGCTGGGCAAATTTTGGAGCGTGCTGGAGCATTTTTGGAGCATTTTGGAGCTAGAAATTGAAGAGCCAGGTTGTCATCCCTAATGGGTGAACTCTTGGATGAGTTGCACAGTATCAACAAGTGTCTATTGTTGTTTTTGTTGGTGGTTTTCCTGGCAACGATTTCCCTTGAGTTCTTGGTAGAGATATTCCTAGCTACCTAAACCAACGAGAGCCTGATAAACGAATGGGACACCCGATGGATTGAGATCAGTGAAGGGGTACATTCTTTGGATTGGGCAGGTCAAGAGGAAGAGAGTTGGAGAAAATTCAAGATAGTTGTAGGAGAAAAATAGTGGGTTGTGTGATATTAAGTTGTGAGGGGACTATGAGAGGCACCCTTATTTTTTGGGTTCCTAGCCCCAGCTCAGGGGTCGAACATCCTTCCCAGGATTCTAGTGGCACAAAATCTCTTTTAAAGATAAGTGTTTATCTATTTTGTTGAGTTATTTATGAGTTCATGACTATGCATTTACTCTCTAAATGAGAATGATTTTATATGTTATTATAGATGTTTTATCAATTGAATTCATGCTTGTTTAGAATGTCATAATTGCATTTAATTATGGGTATTAGAATCTAGTTGTAACTATGAATAAGTTGTAGCTAGTAAGCTACATGAAACTAGTTAGTGGAAGAAATTTCATTTTTTGCTTATTTCCGCATAGCAATGTTTCGTAGTTAACCTGGGGAACATTACAAAATGGTATCATATCTCAATGTTCAATGTTGAGATTGTACGTGCTAGGAGCCAACACAAATCGAGCATATTTGTGGTTATAGATTTTGTCCTGTGGCGAATTGGGGGGAAATTGGTGAACAGAAGTGAAATCCCCAAATTACGAGCATATTTTGAGTTTCAGTGCTTCAGAGTAGAAAAAAGAAGAAAAAATATGGCATTGATCTACATGTTGCACAATCAAATTCGGCCATGGAAGTCAGATTTTTGTGTGTTTCAGGGTGGTTGTGAAGTTTTCCAAATCAATGGTCCATATTAATTCGACTATGAGGATCAATGATCAAAATTCAATCCTAAAGTGGGGCATAAGGGTGAATCTGAAGGGAGGAGTCCGATGGTGCGAGCCAAATGAATGATGATCACTCACCGTATTGAGGGTCAATCCTAGCCATTTATCAGAAGTCAGGTTTCAGAAAATTACTGAAACAGGGTGCTAGTTGAAGTATAAAGAAGAGAAGCCCGATGGTAGAAGCATGAAAGAATAAAATCAATTAGATCAATTGGGGTCATTCTCAGCCGTCAGATCTTGTGGAGATGTTCTTCAAGAAAAAAAAAATCGGGAGGTCTCGTTCAAAAGTAAGGTTTCTGATGGGCGAGCCTGATAGAGCAATCCCAATAGGATATTGGAGCTCGTATTTCAGAAGGGTCGAGGAACATGGAAATATGTGTTTCTAACAAAGGTTTTCCGATGGGAGGATTCTGATAGTGCTTTGGATTGTGAGTTTCAGGTGGATCCGTGTACCCAACGATTTAAATTTTCTGATAGGAAAGATTCCGATGAAGAACTTATGATAGGCCTGCATAGGTCTAAACATAGCTTGGAAAGAACAATAACATCAACGATTAGGATTAATCTTGATTTTGAGATCAAAGGTTTGGATATAAATACTATTACAAGAATAAATTAGTGAATTTTTTGTTGAAAAAATCCAATTTTTAGAAAATCAAATTTGTACAAAAGTGTCCTTCCAACACACATAATTTATGCTTATAAAATTATAGAGCTCGGAGAGAGCTTTTCAACAAGCTAAATTGTTCTCCAAACGGAGCTTGTATGATAGATTTACAACCAAAACTATCAAGGGTAAAAATTTAGTACCAAATTTCATTTAGAAGGTATAACTACTAGCTCAGGAGTCAGTTTGGGGCCCAGGAGAAATCTATGGAAAGCTCATGGAATGTAAAATTCAGCCATGGAGCCAGATTTGAGTTCTGGGTATCTAAAAATGTGTTGGGAGAGAAAGAAGACACATGTAGCATGTAGGGTTGAAAAATGGAAAATGGTCAAAACTTCTGAAGACCATAACTTTCTGCTCAGAACTCAGAATTGGAAAAATAAATATTGATTCTTAAACCTTGCTTACGAAAGTAAAAAATTTAAACGTAAGGATATACCAATATTGAAAGTAGATAAAGAGACATCCATGGATGTGAGTGAATCATGGAATTTTTTTGTAGATAAACAAATTTTAACCGATCCAACTGAATCAAAAACGTTTTTAGAAGTTGAAATTGTAGATAAAGAGACCTCAATGAATAGATCAAAATTAAAAATTCGAGTGTCAATATGATGAAGTTTTAACAATAAAAGAGAATATAGAAAATAAGTTCAAGAAATAATTCAATGACGAGTAAACACCTACAAATTAAGTGATGGTTGAAGTTCCATCAGTCACCATTGGTGCACTAGTGAATAAAAATATATTATATATCACGATGACGACTCAAGTATATCTTGAAAATATTAAACCAAAAATTAAGAAGGATCAACATATTAGGGTACCATATCAACACCCAAATTGAAGAAAATGTATCACATAAGAATCAACATACCAATGTAAGCATTGTTCTTACATATCAAAGCATCCGAAAAATAATACATATCCAAGTCAACAACAAAGAAGATTGAATCTAGATTCTTATCATCAAATAGTTGTAGAAATAATCCATTTAGGTTGGATTGATCCTTTTTCCATGCACCAATATTGTTCAAAGCTTAGGAAATCATATTTCATCATGTCGTCAACCTTATAAAATAGGTTAAAGTTACATCAATATGGTTCATTCTATTGGAAAAAGCGTTTTTTGTCCATGCTTTGAGGAAAAAACATTTTTAAGAGGGGAAGACTTGTATTAAACCTAGGGTATATTACCATTATGTAATAATGTATAATTATTTATTGTAATAGTAGGTCAATATTATATTATTTTTATAATAATGATAAATCATGCCCTTTTCCAAAGGAGATGAATTATCACCCCCTACATGTATATATACACATGATAATTATATCTTAATTCATATATAAATTAATATCGATAATAAAAAAATTATATTGTTTGAATTATATGGACTCGTCCTTGTTATAATGGATGCTCAAGTGAAGAAAAATACAGGTTCACTTGTAGGGAAACGTATCCATGTGTTGGGATCAACTTAAAAAGCCAATCACCTTGATGAGAAGAGGGTCTCATGGAGGTTGTTCAAAGGATATTTCCAAGAGAAATATTTTTCTAAGCATTACTAAGAGAGGAAGATAAAAGAGTTCTTTGAACTCAAGTTGGGAAGCATGAAAATGGATGGGTATGAGAAGAGATTCTTTGAATTGTTGAAGTATGTTGACTTCATAAAGGATGAAAATGTCAAAATCCAAAGGTTTTTGAGTGGGTTACCCTCCTACAATGTCAATATTCAACATGATAACCCCATGAATTTGAAAGAATCCATAAGGAGAGCAAAGCATATCTATGGGAAAAGTAGAGGGAGGTCAGTCTTTCAAAATACTTGCAATGACAAGATGAAAGGAAAGAGGGAGAAAATGCAAAAAGGTTTTAAGCCAACCCTTTTCAAGAATAACTCTCCAACAAATCAACAAGGTCAATCAACCCAAAATGAACACAAGAAAATAGATTCTCTTTGAAAAAGTCTAAGGAAATAACTTGTACAATGTTGGGGATGTGAGGGGAATCACTAGTATAGGGACTACCCTCACAAAGGAGAAATAATGAGGACTGACCACAAAATCCAGGGGGATGAAACAATGGAATATATTGGAGGAAGCATGCCAATGATTTATGCAGCCTTGGACAACAAACAAGCAGAGGATCAATCCCCCATGATTGAAGTGGAAGATAATATTGATAAAAAAACCCATAACAATTTTAATTTATTATGAATCTAGCCATAGTTACATAAAATCTAACATTATTTAAATATTTCACTTGCAAAGGAGTAATCATAATAAATATTGGTTAGTTCTGTTAGCCACAGGGCCTAAGAGAAAGATCAATGAGTTGGTTAAATATTGTCCAATAGACATGAATGGACTCAATACAAAGGTATATGTGAACATTATACCTTGGGTTCATATGACTGTCTAATTGGCATGTATTGGTTGAAAAAACACCATGTTGTCCTAGACTGTTACAACAAGACAATAAATTGTCTTGATGAGAAAGGGAAGCAAGGCAATATTCAAGGAATTACGAGATTTGTAGTTGTTATAGAAATTTCAGCCATGCAGCTGAAAAGGAGTTTTATGAAGGGATGCCAAATTTTTGCAGCCCACATGGAAGAGGCAACTAATGATAAAGTAGGAAGTCTTGAAGACCATCCAGTCTTGAGAGATTTTGAATATGTTTTTGAGGAGATACCATGATTTCCACTGAAGAGAGGCATCGATTTCTCTATCGATTTGGTGCCAGGTGTTGCCTCAATGTCCAAGGCACCTTACTAAATGGGCACACTACAATTGAACGAGTTACAGATGCACCTAGAAGAACTTTTGAAGAATGGGTATATACGCCCAAGTGTGTCACCTTAGGGAGCCCCAGTTCTTTTTGTGAAAAATAAAGATGGAACCTTAAGGTTGTGTATTGATTTCAGACAACTGAATAAGGTCACTATAAAGAACAAATATCCCTTACCAAGGATTAATGATTTATTTGATCAGCTGAAAGGTGCAAGAATATTTTCCAATATTGACTTGAGATCATGTTATCGTCAAGTGAGGATAAAAGAATAAGATATTAGCAAAACAATGTTAAGAACAAGGTATGGGCATTATGAATTCATGGTAGTGTCATTTGGACTATCAAATGCCCCAGTTATTTTTATGTGTTTAATGAATGGAGTGTTCAGGGAGTACCTGGACAAGTTTGTAATGGTTTTCTTAGATGATATTCTCATCTACTCTAAGTCTGAAGAGGAGCATGAGGAGCATCTGAGAATTATGATAAAGGTTTTAAGGGAACATAAATTGTATTCCAAGACAAGTAAGTGCATATTTTATCAAAAGAAGATCCATTACTTGGGGCATATTATTTTAGCAGATGGGATAACAGTCGATCCCACGAAGATAGAGGCCATTAGAGGATGGAAAACACCAAGAAATATCACAAAGGTCATATCATTTATGGGTCTCGTGGGTTATTATCGAATATTCATAAAAGGGTTTTCAAATATTACAAGCCCAATCACTTCTTTGCAAAAGAAGGGAGTGAAGTTTGAATGGAATCCAAAATGTGAAGAGAGTTTCCAACAATTGAAAAATATTTTGACAAGTGTGCCCATATTAAATATTGTAGATCGAAATGAATACTTTATAGTGTGCACAGATGCATGCAAGGAAGGGATTGATTGAGTCCTCAATCAAAAACATCATGTGGTATTCTATGAGTCCCAAAAATTAAAAGAGCATGAGAGAAATTATGTTATTCATGATATATAATTAGCAACAATTGTACATGCATTAAAAATGTGGAGACATTACCTCATGGGGAGGATATTTGAGCTAAGAACATACCACTTTGGTATGAAACATTTGTTTGGATAGCCAACATCAAATGCTAGGTGACTGGAATTTCTTAGTGAGCATGACTTCAAAATTAAACATATCAAAGAAAAACAAAATCAGGTGGTTGATGCACTCAACATAAGAGATCATGAAGTGCATATTTCATCCATTAGCATGTACCTGACATATTTAAAAGATAAAATTCTTAAAGCAAAAAATTCAGATAAACATTATTTTCAAATAAAGGGAAACTCACAACAAAGCAATTTACAATAGAAATTTAAAAATTATGAATTAAAAGAGGATGGAATCCTCTTGTATAGAGGAAAGGTGTATGTGCCAAATTCCACAAAGATGAAAAATATAGTGTTGAGAGAAATGCACAATGTGCCATTTGTTGGGCACCCAGGATATCAGAAATCCATTACAGTTGTAAGGAGCCAATACTTTTTGTCAAGAATGAAGAAAGAAGTGGCTAACTACATAGCTTGGTGTCTAGATTGCCAACGGGTGAAAAAAAAAGGCACAAACATCCAGCAGGATTGCTATAGCTATCGCCCATTATAGAATGGAAGTGAGGAGTGGTTACAATAGATTTTATTACAAAGTTGACCAAAATAGTGAAGCAACATGATTGCATCATGGTGGTGGTGGACAAGTTGACTAAAGCAACACATTTTATCCTTGTTAAGACAACACACAAGGCAACAAACATTGTAGAGGTTTACATGAAGGAAGTTTCCATGCTACATGGAGTGCCTAAGGCAATAGTTTCAGAGAAAGATTCCAAGTTTACATCCAAATTTTGACAAGGCTTGTTCAAAGGTTTTGGGACAAATCTGAATCTTAGTACGACGTATCACCCAGAGTCATATGGGAAAATAGAGAGGACCAATAGGATAGTTCAAGACATTATCATAATGTATGTGATGGATCAACCATTAAAATGGGAAGACTATATCCACTTAGTGGAGTTTGCTTATAATAATGGGTATCAAAATTCATTAAAAATGAGCCCATTTGAATCTTTATATGGCAAGAAGTGTAACACACCAGTGAGTTGGAATAAAACAATAGACAGAGCCATCATTGGGCCAGATTTGTTAAAGGAAATGGAAGAGAAGATGGAAATGATCAATCAGAATTCAAACCCTTCCCAAGACAGGAAGACACGTTGTGCAGAAAATAACAAAATTTTTAGAGATTTTAAAGTGGGGGAACATATTTTCCTAAAAGTTAAAACAAAAATAAGTTCGATAAGATTTTGTTGTTTCTCAAAGTTGGCAACAAGACTTTGTGGGCCTTTTAAAATATTATAAAAGATAGGGCCAATTGCATACATGATAGCATTTCCTGCATCCATGCGAGTACATAATGAATTTCATGTTTCATTATTAAAGAAACATGTGTCTCACCCTAACCACATAATTGATTGGATTGTGATCCAGGTGGAAAATGAAGGGGATTTCTGGGTGGAACCAATACTCATCCTGGACCGGAAAGTCAAAGTACTTTGGAAAAAATCCATAGGGATGGTAAAGGTTCAATGGACATGCTATGGTCCATAATATGCAACATGGGAGCATGAAGAAACCATGCGGGAGGAATACCTGCAAATGTTTGCCAATTTTGAAGAACATAGAAGTCGAAAATACAAGACTCCATTTTTGGGAAACTAGTTACCAAAACCACATCCCTGGAATTATTAGTCATCTATGTTGATAGCCCTGATAAAATAATGGTGCAGCCCGATGGACTAAAGGTAGTGAAGGAGGCACATTCCTTGGGTCAACAGGTTGAGAAGAATGAGATATTATGGTTGGGATTGTTATTGGAGGGTAAAGATTGCATAATTTTATTTTATTTTTCTAAGTATTGTGATGTAAATTTATTTACATATTTTGGCATGGTGCAATGCATCAAGGGTGATGCACATTGTATGGGAGGGGGAATGTAACATCCCCACTATAATCCATGGTTTAATTAATGCATAATGTAGATATAAATGTGGCTATGGCCAAGAAATGTAAATGTGAAATGTATTTCCTGAATTGTAAATTGATATAATGTAATACCAGTTGTTGGGATTGTCAGAATATGGTTTAATAATGAGAGGGGGTGATCCCGGTGGATATTGGTGGCCACCCACCTGTTCCAAATTCCAACTAGCTCATCTTGATAATTTTCAGTTCAACACGTTTCTCTCTAATGGGGACAATTCTTTGTAATTGTGGGTTTTGCACTTACTGGGGTATCTTGAAGCCCTACACAACATTCAAGTGGATATTAGTGGCTGCCCACCTATTCCAACTGGATTATTTTGGAAGTTTTCATGTTATTACATATTTTTGTACTTTCAGGGTTGTTTTGGGGCTCTAAAAAGTCTTTTCTTAGTTTTCCACATTCAAACTACAGACAGAGTTCAATTTTGATGGAATAATGCATAGTTCTTGAAAAGACATTTCCAACAAGCTATCACACGCCTAAAATAGAGATCGTATGCAAAAGTTACGACCCTAGGAAGTTAATGTACTAACTTACCACAATGGGGCCCACATGCCTTTTGGCCTTTCATCTCCTAGGGTTAGGTTTTTTGATGTCTATGGTTTTGGCGTTCATGTTTATCATAAAAAGGCCTTCATATCCTCATTGTAATCATCTTCTTGCAAATGAGCATAGTCCTTACATCTCTTCTCATAGATAAAGTTGCCACCATTATAGCAAGTCTTGCACTCTGTATTTTTATAGTCTCTGTACATTTATTTCATTAATAGAAATCATGTATTGTTATATCTCCCTGTTTTTGGAAATTTTTATGAGTATTTCATTGTAATATCTCTACTTTCATTTTGTTTCGAAAAATAATCTGGATCAATGGTATCAAAGAAGGATGCTCTTGATCGTTTTTCAGTGCATGTCCCCGACGAGGTCTGAGTATAGCAAGTTGGGTCTCAAGCTTGTCTCTCTTGAGGCCAATCGATCTCCCATGCCCAAGAAACCCCTTATGGCGGTAGGAAAGAAAAACAATGGAGCAGAATATTTTATTAACCTGTTTCTTGAGAAAGCTCTCACGCGACAGAGGGATGAAATGATGGATATTTTTTCCCACATCCTTCAATGCCTGTCGATAGCAACAGGTGCATATTTATCAAGCGACCACTTTGGAGGAACCTCTCCCTTTAAGGTACAAGTTAATTTTGATATTCCCATATTTGAAGGTCAGATAGATGTAGATGCCTTAGAAAAATGGTTGAATCTGCTAGAAGGTTATTTCTTTGTTCAAAAATTTTCTGACAGGGAAAAGACCACCTTCTCACTCCTCAAGGCTCTCCCCCATGTCAAATATTGGTGGGAAACTTACTAGGAGCAAAGTTCCACAGAGGAATTTGGAATATATGGGGCCAAGCCCACTTGGGATTTTTTTGTAGATGCGGTCAAGGAACAATACTACCCTATTGATAAATATGAAGACCAGTACATGAGATGGACCACACTGCAGCAAGAGAAGAGCCAAACAATGCCAGAGTTCACAAATAATTTCCATACCTTGCACACCAAGACGGGTATCAAATAATTTAAGTGACATGGGGTTCTAAAATACCTTGGGGATCTGCATAGGTAAATCCAAACCGAAATGGATTTCCTAAACTTCTCATCTTTGGGAGTTGCCTATCGATATGTTGTCAAGATCGAGAAAAAATTTAGGCACTAAAACAAATGGGAGTTCAGGTTTCTAAATCCACAACAACCAAAGCATGGTAAAGATGACCCTAACCAACATCCTCTTGAAAACCATTCCAAGACACATGAAAAGAAGGGTAAAGGAAAGATGAAGAATGACACTAGGAAGTGGTGTGCCTTCCAAAAAATCCCTTGTCACAACACCGATGAATGTCACTCAAAACTACCATTGGTGGTCGAGGTCAAAGACAAGGAGTTGAACCCTGATTCAGAATCTGATTCAGAAAATATTGAAAACAAATAGATCATCGACACACACCTTACTACTACTGTCGTGACCGCAACAATTCAACCAGAAGAACCAATAGATCCTGAAGAGGGGGAGCGCCTCTCCCATTCATATATGTGGGTTAAGGGGACCCCATTGCATTTCATTGTTGATAACGAAAGCCAGAAGAACCTCATGTCAGTTGAGGTCATCAAACAGATGTGGTTGTCGACAACACCACACCCATATCCATAGAACATCGAGTGGCTTCACCAAGGATGCGATATCCGTGTCAACCAACAATATCACCTATCATATGGTATCCAAACCTTCAACGATGAGGTAGTGTGTGATGTTTCCACTCTTGATGTTTATGACGTTGTTTTGGGCCAACCATATATGTGGAAACGTCATGTTGTTTATGAGTCTCCACCTCATAGTGTCATTATTAATCTGGGGGGTCAGCTCTACAAAATACCAGAGGTAGTTCTTACTACTGTTCCACCCAAATAGTGTCGCAAGGTAATCTCTCATATTGCAAAATTCATCCTCTTCACAATCTGTTCAAAGGATGCACAAAATGCCACTACAACCACTGCAACCTCAACACCTTCTATCCAACAGAAGAATATTGCAGAAGAGAAAGAAGATATTATTCCTTCACCTACAATAGTGCCTAAAAATGCCATGTCAAGCCTAGAGACAATAGGTTGGTGGAATAGATTCAACCCCGCCAGCAACAAGTTCGTGACATCCTTCCATAGACCAAGCAGTGCAAATTCTCCAACAAGGTATGCAAATCACCAAGATTCAGATTCAAAAAATTATTCACCCTCTTCCCTAGGTGCTCAATGCAATGGATACCATTGCTTCCTAAGCGGGGAGGATTGATCCAGGTGGATATTGGTGGCCACCCACCAGTTCCAAATTCCAATTGGCTCATATTGACAATTTTCAGTTCAACGTGTTTCTCTGTAATGGGGACAACTCTTTGTAATTGTAGGTTCTGCACTTATGGGGTTGTCCTGAAGCCCTACACATCATCCAAGTAGATATTTGTGGTTGCCCACCTATTCCAACTGGATTATTTTGGAATTTTTCATGTCAATACATATTTTTGTACTTCCACGGTCATTTTGGGGCTCTAAACAATGTTTTCTTGGTTTGCC
>SNQJ01S0183544.1:11572-24328 GCA_010110895.2 Picea sitchensis | reverse complement strand
TTGTTGATAGACTGACCAAGTACACACATTTTTGTGCACTCTCTCATCCCTTCAAAGATAGTACAGTTTCCACCACATTCATGGAGACAGTTCAAAAGCTACATGGCAGCCCAAATACTATTGTAAGTGACAGAGATCCCATCTTCACTGGACATTTTTGGACAAAATTATTTTCTTGTTTGGGTACTCAATTGGTTCATATCTCATCCTATCATCCTCAATGTGATGGACAAACCGAGATAGTGAACAAATGTCTGGAAGGCTACCTTTGTTACTTCGTCTCAGATAAACAAACACAATGGTTCAAATGGTTACCCTTGGCAGAATGGTGGTACAACGCTTCCTTTCATACTGCAACAAAAATGACACCATTTATGACACTCTATGGATACAACTCTCCTTCCATCACTTCTTTTCTAAAAAAAAAATATAAGGTTCAAGCAGTGGAAGATCACATCAACCATCAACAACAAGTTCTCAAAATATTAAAGGACAACCTGACCATGGCAAAAAATCGTATGAAACAACAAGAATATCAACATCGTAGTGAAAGAAGTTTTGAAGTAGGGAATTGGGTGTTTTTAAGACTACAACCATGCAAACATATGTCCCTCAAGAAAGCCAAGAAGGATAATAAATTATCACCAAAGTACTATGGCCCTTATAAAGTGTTTCAAAATATTGGTACTATGACATACAATTTGGAGTTGCCTGGATCTTCACGAGTACACCCAATTTTCCATGTTTCATGCTTAAAGAAGGTTATAGGTGACAAGATCCCAGTTCAAACTATATTGCCAAAACTTGACGAGGAAGAAAAAATCATATTGGAGCCTGAAGCCATCACTGACACAAGAATTCTCCAACTGAGGAATAGATCCTTTTCAGAGTATCTCATTAAATGGAGGAAACTAGCAGCTGAAGATTCCACTTGGGAAGATGAGTCTTTTATACAGAAGCATCCAGAGTTACTCAAGTGTTGCGGACAACACTTGTCTCAAGGGGAGGGGCATGTTAATCCCTAAATAGTGGCTCATTACCCCTTAATTGGGGCATATTATATTAGTAATGCTATTTTATTTATGTCAGATTTAGGCCATTAGTTGTAATTATACCTCCTAGTCTTCTATATATACCAAGAAGACATTTTCATTTTGAATCATTTTGTAATTGTACATTTATGTGGGCATAAGGAGGTTTCCCCCTTGAAGAGGCTTATTATCTGAATTTCTCTCTTTTTTCAAGGTGTTGAGTACTTATTCTGAGGTTTTTCTATGCTATATTGATATTTGGTTCTTAACATTTTCTCTCTCGCAAGGTTTGTGTGATTTTTTTACTAGCTAGGTTCTTTGTACAAGTTTCATTGAAATTTCATATTTTATATGTTGAATTGAAAAGAGAGATAGGAAAAAACCAATTGAAGTTTGAATGATTTAATTCGTTGGGAATAAGATCCAAAAAGTTTGACTTAGTAGCACCTCCCACCTATTTTTTCATTAAAGAGTAGTTTAGCATCATTTTCAAGTCGAACTTGTAATACCCCGGTTTTGGGTCACCAAATTAAATAATGTATTTTGTTGTTTTATGAAAGGACATAATGCTCAATCAATAAAAAAGAGGCCATAGTTCCTAGGAAATGTAATACTATATCATTATTAATAATAAAATACATTGATGGCTGCAAGACGGACAAGGACAAGAGTTATAGGGGGATTTGATTCCACGAGGTGGGGATTAAGGGGCTAAGTATTTTATTATATTTTATTCACCCATAACCATTTTAATTAAGGGAAGTGGTTACATGAGCTTCTTTGGTAAGACCATGTGATTCTTGATTTCTCAATAAATATATAAACCCATATTTGGGTTGTTGGTGGGGTTAAACCCACACACACACTCTTCATTATTTTCAATTTCTCCTTTCACTCCTTTATCATTCATTATTCTCATTCATTACGATCTTGGCTTGGGGAAAATAAAGAAAAATGAATTGATGAATAATGAGCCATTTTTTGTTGGTTGTAGAGATGACTGACATATTCCAGCCATGAATTGATGCATGCATGTCTGAGGTGCATTGGCATGTGTTGAATATTATTCACAGATGTGAATCCTGAGAGTCCAAACATGGAGATTCTGGACCAGATGCATTTTGGCCTTGGAAAGAAGTCGAAAAACCGTGGCACTACATGACAGTGAAGAGGGTCCATTGTATTTGGGTGGTGCAGGCTGGGGAGGAGAGGATTGTTTCACTTTGGATTGTTGTGTGTGAGAAACCTGTGAGAGTTTAAGTGATAACTAGTTTGGGGAAAGTCGAGTGTCTTCTTAGAACCTATCCTTGTGGATTCATATCCCTAGATCAGGGGTGACTTGTTGTTTATATTTGTAACAATAACGTCTATGGTTGGGTGGGACGTCCTTGGTCTACAACTAGTTGGTGATTGAAATTGTTTAAGATAAGTGATCTCTGTCATGGTTTCCTTACTTTTGTATTTATTTCTGCTACATATTAATTATTATCTCTGAGATATGATGTGTTTATGTTATGCCTGGTTGTTGGTTATTGTCGTGCATGACATGTTGATATCTAGTTACAGTTAGTATGAATCTTGTTGAATGCACGTGTACATTTCGTGCTTCTTTACGTAATTAATGGATATCATAAATGAAAAATAGCCCTGGAGGGATAAATTAGAGGTACCCAGGCGGTGGGTACGGTTCATATCAGAGTATAAAGAAAATCATTTTGGGTTTGTTGGCCTGGGTGTGTTACGTAACTTGATAGTCTCCTAGAAGGTTTTGAATAAATTGATACAAAACCTCTTTGGACCAGGGGCTTTGTCCCATTCTAAATTTCATACTACTCGAGTGACTTCATCCTTTGTTATTTCCCTAAGAAATACTTCATTTGCCTCTTTTGAAATTCTATGAGGAACGCTTTCCATCATATCATGTATGCTTGGATGTATTTCTTCCTCATCCTCTTGTGTATATAAATTTCCAAAATGTTTTGCGGTTGCCTCCTTTATCTTCTCAAAAGTTTCAACTGTTTGTCCACTGTCTAGTTGAATTTTAATTATTGTGTTTTCTTGTCTTCTAGATTGAGTCTATTTATGGAAGAATTGTGTGTTCTTGTCTCATGATCAAAGCCATATACTAAAAGATTGTAGTCGCCATTCTTCTTCTTCTTCTTTTTGGAAAGAAACATGTAGTTTTTGATAAGCCTCTCTTTCCATTTACAAAACTGAGTCTGTTACTTCCCTCTCCTCCATTGTCTGCATAATAATTTCCAAATATAGAATTTTGTTGAGGGTGGAATCATGAAGGTGGGTTACACTTTCTTGACAATCGGGTCTCCAACATTCCAAAAATCATTTTTTCGGTCGAACTTTTTTTTTTTTCTTTTCGGCCGAACCTTTGAACGTCAAATCGAATGACACCCTGACGACGCCCTCAATTTTCGTGTCCAATTTTAGTCGGACGAATATGTTTTCATCCGGTAACATATTTTTGGTCGAAAGATATTCCGACCGAAATAATGTTTCAGCCGAACTATCTTTCAGCCGAAAAGTTTTTTTGATCGAAACATTATTTTGACAAAATATGTTTCAGTTGAACAAATGTTTATATATTACCCGCACATCGCTCCTGTCATAGTTTTTGCAAGTTCAGAGAGTGTTTGCTACTGTGTTGTTCGGAGAGTGTTTGGAGAGTGTTTGCGAGTTCGGAGAGTGTTTGTTGTGTTGTTCGGAGAGTGTTTTTTGTGAGTGTGGAGAGTTGGTTGTGTTGTTGTGCTGCTTGGTGTTTGTTGCGGGTGGACGTGCGGTGGGCGTTGGAGCAGCGACGGTTTTGTGGAAGTTGGATCAGCGGGCGTCATTAAGGTATGGTTATATTAGATCGATTTACTAAAATAAAATTAAAATTTATAACTGAATTATAGTTTAGATTTTTAGATTGTTTAGGAATTAAATATGGTTTTTTAGATTGTTGACAGGGCCGAATACGGCCCTGTCAACAATCTAAAAAACCATATTTAATTCCTAAACTATATTTAATTCCTAAACAATCTAAAAATTCAGGCCTGTACCTGTACATGGACAGGGACGAATATGGCCCTGTCAATTTACCATATACCTTGACAAAATTAGGAAATAAAGTAGTGATACATTTGGGTTTAGAAAATAGTACAACGTTGACAAAATTATGTCAATACATTTGGATTTAGAAAGTAGTGATTATGTAATACCATTGTTATGTTTTCCTTAATTGTGTATTTTTAAATATTAAGTTGTTATTATTGGACTACATCTATTTTTTATGATACAGTTTCAAAATCACTCTTACATAGACAATACATAGTTAATAGTGAATATAGCTTACATAGACACTACATGTTTGATCTATTACATATCACACCTTATACATGCTACTTAGAAACTAATGGTAATAGAACACATTACCTTGAAATTTGGCCCTGTCCATGTACAGGTATAGGCCCGAATTCGGGCCTGTACCTGTATATGGATAGGGCCATATTTGGAGAGTAGAATGAGCGATAGAAGCAAAAGTAGTACTACAATAATTTGGAGGATGTATGGTTGGATGTAATGTATCTTGCTAAATTTTATGATACATTTTGTTTCAGTTCTTGGTTTAGATATTAAGACAAACAATTTTTATTCAAAACATTCTACTCACATAGTAAAAACAAACTCTACTACAAGAATATAAAAAACAACAAAATAACCTCACTGCTTTATTGTATTAAATATTTGGTGGCAGCAATACAATGAAATCATAGAAAAATACAAAATACTAGAAGAGGACCCTGATATCTATTCTCTGTATATGTCGTCTCTGCAAAACTACTCCAAATAAGCCTGCCTGTAGATGACTGTAGTGTGCAACAATTACCAGTAGGAGATATCAGCTCTGTAAGTGGTATTATAGGCCAAAAAAATCATAAACAACAGCACCCCCAAAGAAAGAGATGGGCATGCAGGTGTCACCCTTTTGTTTTGACCCTCCTAACAGCATTAACAAGTCCCCAAATGGAAGGTAGAGACAACCACAAATGAAGTGCTTTTCCCTCATACCAAACTTGTCCCCAAATGAAGGTACTTCGACTCACTACCAAATATAACGACCGCCAAGCAATAATAACTTATACTACATAGGAAAATCTCTGTTCAACACTAAGATATAAACTCAGCTATGCAAGAATGTACCCAGACTGAAGAAGTTCTCCCCCACAGAGGTTAACTAATGAGATTATGAATAAACTATATTATCTTTTCTTTAAAGGAAAAAAAGCAAGGGTTAATGTAACCTAATTGTTTCCTCTCATCACAAGTCAATTGTAATAGAAATCTATAAAAAGGACAATCTCGTTACTAGGAAGAATTATTGGATACATGCACAACATATTAGAATATGGTGTAAAATGTTGAAACTTAGAAAATTGAGCTTCCAAAATATATAACCTTAATTCATTAGAAAATTATATAAATAAAAAAAATCACTAATAATGGAATGCTAGTTTTCCTCTTAAAATTTAATGCATATGTTCTCATTAAGATGTCATTTTAATATCTAAATGATAGAATTTCCTAAAACAAATTACTTTTCACATCGGTTTCTTCTTCAAGAATCTCATGGCCAAGGAATGGAACCGTCAAGTTGTTTACTATAAGGTTTGGTGGTTTCAAGTCCTAATATTTTCATAAATTTTATTGGCATAACATTTTTTAATGCCCCAGAATCCAACATACAATTATGCAAAAACAATTCATAACTTTTTTTTTAAAGTAACTACTTTTTCTTCATAACTTGAGTTGGTTGGGTTTTTTTAGGAGTTCCATGTGGTCACATACTTGGATTTATTTGATTTTGATTATTGGGATTTGGATTGGTTAGACTTTAAGTTAGGTTACTTTGAGTTGGATTACTTTTGGCTTATTTTTTAAATTGTTTACCCCTACATTCGTAAGTAACCCAATCCTTCTCACAAATTCTCCTCTTGACTTCCTATTGAAATGGATTGGGTGATTATTTTCTATCAATAATTCTTTCATTTGTTTGACCATTAGAAACATTTCCGATCATACTTGTCCATTCACCCACATAATTATTTAGATCATTTGGTTGATCAATATTAGATTAACTTTGCTTGTTGGAAAGCCTCTTTGGCAACTAAACAAGTGTATTGGTCATTTGGTACACCACAAGGATTAAACCATGGAAATGTTTCTTGGTCAACCACATTATTTGTCTCTAGTGGTTTTGGAACTCTTTGATTCTAATTATATAATGAGGTTGTCTAGACTTATCTCAACCATTATTTCCCCTTGAAAAGATTGTGGTTTTATCTTTTGTCGCTTATCCCTTTAGACATCAGTCAATGCTTGAGCAGTCGGCCAGGAGCCGAATCGATGGTCGTCACTTCGGTGTTTAAAGACCTATAGATTCAAATGCCCTTCTTTTCTGTGCATGGATGATGAGTGAAGGATACAAATTTGCTATGTCGTTTATCCTTTATTTATCTTTGAGTTGATTGATTCATCGCTGAATTTTTAGTCTTTGCGCCTACTTGTGTAGATTTGGTTTTTCCTTGAAATTCATCCGATCAATATTTAATTTAATATGCTTGCCTTTTGATGGTCAGCTACTTCTCGTAAGCTTAAAGACCTATAGATTCAAATGCCTCTTTCTCGTAGCATGGATGATACATAGGATACAAATTTGCTATGTCGTTTATCCTTTATTTATCTTTGAGTTGATTGATTCATCGTTGAATTTTTAGCCTTATACTACTTCTGTGTAGATTTGCCTTGAAATTCATCCGATCAATATTTGATTTAATATTCTTGGCTTTTAGCTCCAAAATTGAATGAATTTCATTTTTTTTTGAGTCTCTTGATATGGCTTCTATACCAAATTCAACACTCACTTTCTATATGGCTTCTCTTACAAACCATAGAATCTTATCATAGTAAACCTCAAAAGGAACTCTGGTTCCTGCCTTGGTGGTCTTTCCACTGTAGTGACCTTTTAATTAAAGGAATAACTATTATAATGACACCGTTTTGATAATAAAGTCTAATATATAAATAAAAGATTCTTAGATGGGAACTAATTATTATAAATTAATTTAATATTTAAGATTTAAACTAATTATCTCATTGATGATATTTATATTCATATAATATAACTTCAAATTGACAACTTATTAATTAATTCATTAATAACCTAGAGACATTAGTAACTAATTTGTTTATTGAACCATATTATTGTATGTGTGTTGGATATTAGGCATAGCTAGCACACACATATCTTATATGTAGATGACTATTTATAAGCTATGTTCCTAATGTGGATTTCTAAAATGCTAACAACTAATAATGCAAAAAATAAATAAAGTAAATCACCGAAGCCCCCTTTTAAACCTTTAATTCCATCTCTATCTCCCCATCCCTTCCCTTTGTTGAAATATATGTTGAGTTTTGAAATATTGAACTAACTCTAGAGATAATCCAAATGCAAAATCTTCAAACCTTTCGACCTAATATCTCTAGTAGAGAACTAGTATTAGTAATCACACATCTAGAGAGTGTGGATAGCATGACCATCCCACAACACGAGGGGAGTGTGGATATCTATAGACATACCCTTTATAACCATTAATTTTGTGACAATTAAAGACTCACTCAATTGCATATTCTTCGAAATATATATGCTATTAAACTCACATTACCATTTGTAGAAATAGGCTTCATTACCACCATAAATTTTGTGACAATTAAGAATCACTAAAAATCATCTTCTTTTTAATATATATCCCATTAAAACTCACATTACTATATTTACAATAGGTTATGATGCACTTACATTTGAAATTATTGTCATGATTACTCTCAATCAACATTCATATGTTTTATGTTTTATGCACAGTTCATATGTTTTATAATAGTTGTTATCCAATCTGTGATCACATAAGAGGGCACCACTTAGTAAAGCAAGATTTCCGGGCCTGGATAGGAGTGGTAGCTCCTGCCTCATGAGGCTTAGGATGGGAAGCTAGACAGGCCATTTGGATTGTGTGTGGCCCCTTTTTGGCTCGGGGGGCTATGGGGAAGCAGAGTACCCCTAGCTGGCTAGGAGGGCACTCAGGAGGTCTCGACACAATGAGCAGGAGCTGCATGGAGCTGCCAAGGATTTTCATGAGGCAGCTACAAGAAAAATGTATGCTCCTTGTTTGGTAGAGTAGGATGCTCAGATTGGTATTTTCGCTTTTAAATTATTGCTGTATAATTTTTCAGTCAATGACAATCACTGATATAGTTTTGATGCCTGGTAGAATGTACATGGTTGCGTTGTTATTTATATAGTTACTGCGTTGAATTTCACCCTGTTATTTACATAGGAAATGTGTGGTAGTGGCTAAATGGTGCGGTAATAAACATGACCCTTTTACCTCTGTTACTTACAAAAGAAATGGTACCTTCCTGATTTGGGTGTAATGGAGAATTGGGTTTTCCTAGCTAGTTGGGCAGCCATTTATTGATGTAAGGAAAGCTGTGGATGTCTTTTAACTGATGAATTCACCTGTTAAATGCCCACAACGTTTCATTTTGGGTTGTAATCCCTTGCTGTGGTAGATGAAAGTAACTTAATTTTAGTGAAAAATATTTTTACTGTGTTTCTGTGTAAAAGCCAAGGATCTCCGACCTTACCCTTACCTCTGTTTGATAGTGCTCCAGTTATTATTGCATGCGTTAGCTGCATTTCCTCATTTATAATATGAAACCCATTGTCAGACAACGTTTGCCAAATCGTAGTTGTCATTGTGGGAAGGAATCAATACAACATTGTTGTTCTTAGCAGATCGACTTTGTTGTTAGATTTTGGGACTGATTTCCGATAGCGACTTCAACCTGTCAAGTAGCCACGACCTCCCTTAATCCCGGTACTGTATTTTCTGAAGCGTATTTGCTCTTGCAATTTTTTTTTTCCTTTACCGTATTCTCAGCCAGCGTTATCTTTCATGGATCTAAACCCGCATGGAATCTCTTATCTACACAGCGTTTGGGTGTATAGAGAGACTGCGTCTTGATCCTCTTCTCACACAGAATTCAAAGTGTAATGAGACTGAATTAGAAACCTTATCCCCAACCATTCATGCGCTGTGCGTTTGCGGTGGAATCCTTACTGTTGACAGTGAATCACAGTCACATTAAGACTGGATATCAGCCGCATAGTGACTGTGAGATCATGTCTATAATTATTACAATGCTAATTTTGCGTAGAGAGATATTCTAGTGGCTTGATCAGTAACAGTCACGTTACTAGTTTGTTAATTTAGCCTATCCTTGCCAGCGAATTTCTCAGGTGCGTTTTTCACTTTTATGTTATTACTGATGGCAGGGAATGCACGCAGAGTTAGGGTGATAGCGAATGTTTATTTGATCGTCAACTCTTTTACAAATTTTACGATAAGAAGTTTGCCCTTTTTTTTTTGGTGTAAAAGTCCCCCTTGAAAACTACTAGCAACTATTTTACACAACCTTTGGTGATAATTGGATGACTGTTGTGAAGGACTCGGTAGAAAACTCCTTCCATATCGATGGCATCACCTTTATGTTAGGTAGCCACAGGTTTAATCTGTTAGCCAGTGATTATGTTGATTCTGTTTAAAGAATCAACCTCACTTAACCTTCTTCTAGTAGAACCCCTTAATCCCCTTTCACTTTTACTTAGACATATTAACCTTTTTACCTTCTAGGAATTTGCGCCTTGAAGAAAACAAAAGTAGTTGTCTCAGAAATTAACAATTCCCCTTTATTGTTAATTATTAGATATGTTTATGAAATTTGTCGTTATTGATGATATAATCTGGCATATTAGTGGGTAGAAGCATTGCTACGGTAACTTACATGGTTATAGAAATTGGTAAAAAGGTAACTTCATGGTAATAGGTTGTTCTAATATATAGGGGTAATGTTATTGCCTTTCTAAAATAAATGAAAGTTAGGGTTAGATAATAGTTGTGAGGTAATGCGTTGTCCTTCCCATTGCTTTGTTATGGATGTAGAATGTAAACACATTGTCACCTTCCGGAAGATTTGTTATTTTAAAATACTGAGGTAATGTCAATGATTAGTTGAATATGTAAGGGTAATGATATAGCTCATAATTTAAATTGATATGTTGGTGTTAGGTCACGTATAACATGTAGTATTTACTGTGTTTTAATTGCTAGGTTGCGTAGCCAAATGTAAAGACTATATATTGTTAATGAAACCTGGAAGTGTGAAGTTATCCTTAATTGATTTATAATGCTATCTTATTATAAAAGTAATGATACAGTCATTTATGGTCAAGTTTGGTAGTTCCATTGTTGTTTCTATCAGTAAACCGTAAAGTCCGTGTAATTTAAATACGATGCGGATGTAACATAAAAAGCAATGATATGGTTATGTTGATGTTGTTAAGGTGATTTCATTATGATTGATAACTTGTAATGTAGGGTCCTTGAATCTAAGTGCAATCAATCAATATTGTTCAGTCAACGAGATTTTTCAATTAACTAAATGTACATTATTTAAAGCTAGGTTGGTAACTCGCCGCTTAATGGAATTCATATGGAGCAGTTGGTCTGTAATTATGTCTTTGAGTCTTAATAATGGTTGGTCAATATCAGAGTCCTTCTTACTTGCGCCTTCATAGAAGACGTAGTTGTTCATTTAATTTTTGATGCACTTGGTTGTAATCCATTAATTCTTGGTCTGCTTGAGCTGGGCGGGAAGTAGACACCTCCATGTTCCTCAGAACAATCGCCAGCCCTGAGACCTTAAATGGTCAAAATCGATGGGAACCTGGGCTTGAGAATTACTTATGTGTCTTGGAGGTCCTAACCATTGCAGGGTAGGATGGATGGGTGATCACTCTTTTTATTGATGAATGATTGTTGTTCTTTGCTTGCAGATACTTGATGTGCGTCTTAGGTCGTCATGTTGTGTTGTCATTATATGTGTCATGTTCGTCGTTGGGTGGCGAAACATAGTCGAATGTATTTATTACCCTTGTACATGCGCACACACACAAAATCTAAAAAAAAATAAAAAAAAATTGCAAGAGAAAATACGCTTCAGAAAATACAGTATCGGGATTAAGGGAGGTCGTGGCTACTTGACAGGTTGAAGTTGCTATCGGAAAGCAGTCCCAAAATCTAACAACAAATCCGATCTGCTAAGAACAACAGTGTTGTATTGATTCCTTCCCACAGTGACAACTACGATTTAGGAAACGTTGTCTGACTATGGGTTTCATATTATAAATGAGGCAATGTAGCTAACTCATGCAATAATAACTGGAGCACTATCAAACAGAGGTAAGGGTAAGTTCAGAGATCCTCGGCTTTTACATAGAAACACAGTAAAAATATTTTTCACTAAAATTAAGTTACTTTCATCTACCACAGCAAGGGATTACAACCTAGAACGAAACGTCGTGGGCATTTAACAGGTGAATTCGTCAGTTAAAAGACATCCACAGTTTTCCTTACATCAATAAATGGCTGCCCAACCAGCTAGGAAAACCCAATTCGCCATTACACCCAAATCAGGAAAGTACCATTTCTTTTGTAAGTAACAGAGGTAAAAGGGTCATGCTTATTACCGCACCATTTAGACACTACCACACATTTCCTATGTAAATAACAGGGTGAAATTCAACGCAGTAACTATATAAATAACAACGCAACCATGTACATTCTACCAGGCATCAAAACTATATCAGTGATTGTCATTGACTGAAAAATTATACAACAATAATTTAAAGGAAAAAATACCAATCCGAGCATCCTACTCTACCAAACAACGAGCGTACCTTTTTCCTTATCGCCTTCCTCTATGATGTCTGCGTGTTCCGTGCCGCTCCCGCTCGCCGACCGTCGAGACCTCACCGGTACCTCCCAGCCAACGCTAGGGGTACTTTTCTTCCCCCTTAGCCCCCTGAGCCGCAAAGGGGCCACACACAATCCAGATGGTCCGTCTAGCTTCCCAGCTCGCCTCGCAAGGCCGAGCTACCACTCCTATCCGAGCTGGAAAATCCCAACTCTCCACAAGTAATCAGTCAAGTCACAAATCTGGCATCGTAACGTTACGCTAACAGTTGATCCCCTTCTTCCTCCTCTTCCCTTTCTTTTATAGAGTTTTTAAAACCTCCAACTTTCCCTAAATCACATTTAAATTAAGTTTTAATAAAAATATTCTAAATATTCTCCTTTGCACAAGTGTCGTCCATCCCCCTCTTTCCTCCAATAATTATTTTCTTTAAATTTCTTAATTGTCTCATTTCCCTCACCCACCTAGAGTTTCTCCTAAATTTACTCCTCGGTGTTCCTAGATCCCCTTACATGTTTTAAATACTTTCCCTAAAAATGATGTTGCTAATTTAGCTCAAATTAGAAGGTTCTTTATTGTTGATTCCTTACTATGTTGACCTTTCTTTTTACCCTAAGTCCCCTTCTTTCCTTTATTATGTTTCCTTCATTCCTTTGTTTCCTAATTTTTTATTTTCCCCTTCTTATTAGAGCCAAAATGGAAGTTGCGCTTTTTAATCTTTTACCCTTTTTATTAATTTAATATCATTTTTTATACTTCCACATGTTAAGAATTAAACTCTTCTTTACTACATTTTTTTTTTTTTTAAATCCACTGATTTTTATTAAATTCTTACTTTCTTCATTTTACCCCA
>SNQJ01S0183543.1:0-26576 GCA_010110895.2 Picea sitchensis | reverse complement strand
CCCAATTGCATATTCCCATTGTCCCAACCCTTTAGCCATCCTTGTGCAAGAAGAGATACAAAGAAAAGAAGTTGGAGGACATTTGAAGAGGATCAGAAGATCATGATTTGCGGAGCAGTGGCTGGTCTTGACATTTGTAAGTTGATTCATTTAAAGTAATAAAGAAATGCTTTTCCCATCCCACTTTATGAGTTCTTCATAGTACAGTAAATATATGTTTGAATCTCTAACCCATTAGTCTATAGGTAAAATGCATGTGTATTTTGTTTCTTATTTTGCATACAGGTCAGCTTTGAAAGGAAGACTTCTAACAAGTGATCAAGCGGGGGGAAGGATCGACACTGAACATCCGGAACAAGGTATGTTGGTCTAACCATGTATTTGCTGAAAAGAAATGAGGTTTAAGTTAGGGGTTGAAGGTAGAAAGTATATTTCTTTTGGTCATATCTACATGCATAAGATAACCCTATTTGATAATCCA
Organism: Picea sitchensis; assembly: GCA_010110895.2. NCBI lineage: Eukaryota > Viridiplantae > Streptophyta > Pinopsida > Pinales > Pinaceae > Picea > Picea sitchensis. Next base: position 26,095 of record SNQJ01S0183543.1, on the reverse strand, counting down.
TAAGGGGATTTCCCTCACAACAGAATTGGCGATCATACTGGGGAAGTCTCTTGGGTTCCTGGAATTTTATTTTTTGGGTAGTTGTAAAAGACTGATTTTATTGCCTATTTTTTAGTTTATGTAAAGTTTGAGCTAGCAGAGAGATTGGTTTCCCATACCAGTTGTCTCTGTTATTTGCTTGAATGTGTGTTTTTGAGACCCACAGAGGTACACGCGACCTACATAAGGTCTGCACGCGTGTACCCGCGCCCGACTCTCTTACATCCTTCGTGTGAACGCTAGCTGAAGAAGTAGCAGTAGCGTGTAGATTCCATAAATTGTTTTGAGACAGTCATCCTCTTCCCTGTTATAATCAGTCAATTTCAGGGGTTTTCTGGAACTCTGTCTAAGTCTTGGTTGTTTTCAGTCTTATCTCAGATTGGTTTGTTTACAAAATTTTTCCTTACATTGTTTGTTTTTTCTATTAAAGAGAGTGTCCAAGCCTTCAAGAGATCCTGCTTCTCATTATCAGAGGTGTCTTCCTGGTTTGAATTGTCTGTTGTTATTTTTTTTCTCATAGTTTTAGAGATACACGCGGCCTGTAGAAGGTCAGCGCGCGTGTACACGCCCTCTGGATTTATACAACTCGCGTTCACATGCTTGTTGTTGGATTGTCAGTAGTGTGCTTGTGCAGGATAGTTTTTTTTTAGGGTAAGGAAGTCATCCTTTCCCTTAATGAGAATGATACCTCTTAGGTTTTTGAATCTCTGTCTTAGCAGTCAGTAGTTTAGGATTAATCTTAGCCTTATCTTTCTCTTTCTCATTTAAAAGTTGTCATAAAAAATTAAAAAAAAAAATAAAAAAATAGGGTTTTAGGACAAGTGTGAGAGTCATTTTTTAAGTTGCTAGTTTTTTATTTCTTGAAGTGATTCTTTGCGATCTGCGATTTAGGCCAGAATTGTTTTTCTTGATTTTTTACTTGTTGGTATTTTTCTTTTTTTCTTTATCATCATTTAAATAAATAAATAAATCTCTTTCATTTTCTTGTTTGGTTGAAGAGTGTGATTCTGCATTATTAGCCAGGGAAAAGTATTTTATTTCATAACTTGTTACAGTTTAATTAGATCATAAGTAGCTCGTAGTCGAGTGAAATTCCTTTTGAGTTTGTTGTCCAAAATCTTAGAAAATTGAAAAAAAAATAAAAATTGAAAAGTTGTTGAAATTTTGCATGAAGTAAAAGTTTTTGTTTCCATATTTTTATTCATTTTTTCTTTCGTCTTTTACACATCATTAGTTTCACTTTCATACCCCTTGACATAAGACAAATCTATAGAATCAACGCTAAATTTAAAATTTATTAGACTTTTATGTTTGTAGGGTTAACCAACTAGTTCAGGATTAGGGCCTTGGATTAGGTTGGAGAGGAAACTCTTCAAGGCAATTACAATCAAACATTGGAGTCTGAGTTAGGGAGTGTCTAAGTCTAGTATCGTGAAATTTATCCAGGACCACCCTCTAACACAGGGGATAAACACGAGGTCACGTGTGGAAAGGTAGCAGAGATAACCCCTCCAAAGTTGGACCAATCGTAGTGGAGAAAACATATAGAGGGCTTGTTTTGGGATTCCGTCGATTGCATTTGCCATGGGGCTTCGTGGGTCTTAAATCCATTCGAGGTCCTCAGTTTTCTTCTGGACCACTTGCTTTTGATACCCTTGACAGGTTTCAGGCTCAATACCCTGCTCATTTTGGTCTACCTGACTTTCGACTGTACCCGCCTGGTGACTGTTCGCGTGCTGGCAACCTAATTGCCTATATTTTTTAGGGACATACATAGGTGACTGCAGGGGTATACCACAGTACCTAGGACAGACATCGGTCCATGCTTTTCAAAGTATACCTGGAGGGTGCTTCCATTTTTGAGTTTCACTTGCACCGGTAAGTTGCTCTAGTGTTGGTAGTTGTAACTATTCTTCCAATTAATTTAGTGTTTGTCTGTCTTATCTTATAGGGATTTTTTTAGTGTGTGTTACTTTTGAACGTTTAGAATACCCTAGAGTGTCTTTGATTTTCTCACACAATGTAGGATCATGAGCTCTGTCGGTCATGAATGCTTCTTGGCCTGCCGTCGGTTACACTGGAGCCACCCCTACCACCATTAAGGCAAAAGCTAGACCAACAAGGGTCTTTTGAAGCAACCAGTTCACAAGCAATTGTGCCCGACCAACATCCGGAGTAATCAACCATTTTGGACCTTGAAGTGAACGCTCTTGGCTTGGTTGAAACCCCAACCACTAATTTCTTGGCACCTTTCATCATACCAATTCAATTTTACGATCGCCAGACAATGTTGCACACAACAATGGAAACAAATGTTGTTACTCCTTCTGGGAATTCTTCAGTTCCCACTACGGTTGTCACCACAGGAGATTTTTCACCTCCTAACCCATAGTCATTGGTCTGAGCCACCATGGTTTCGACCGCCTCTACATCACACAGTGTTCCAATCTTGTCTTTGGCGGTGGCCACAACCCCTTTCACACCAAGTGTGATAGGCCCTCCATTCTCATACGGGATGCCTAGTTCGGGTACAAGTCATGTACTTTCCTACTCCACTTTACAGACTTCAAGTCTGGGGGCAGGGAGCTCTAGCACTCCTCTACAAGGTCACATGGGGGGCACTCCTGCTCCTTTTAACGCTTTCCCTTATGGAGGAGGTCATATACCTCCTTCATCCCCTTCACTCAGTGACTCACATCAGCAATCCGTTGGGCAACCTACACACCATAGTTTATTTGGAGCGGGGAGTCACACTTTCGCATAATATGCCGGTAGGTTCGACACCATTTTCTTTGATCTAAAGGTTTGGTAACAATGCCTTCTTGTCAGCCGCCTTCCCGACTGGGGGAAATCCCAGTTTTGGACAACCTATTCCTATGCAGGGTACTATTCCTGCATAGGGGGAAAACCTAGGAACTTCTTCTTCATCAGGGCCTTGTAATTCTTGGCAGGGATCCATTCCCTCGTCTGAAATACCGATCTGGGGTAATTCTTTCCACAATCAATGGAACCCTATACAAACTATTATGCCTATCCCCATGGGACCGACATGGGGAAACCCTTCCCAAATTCCTTCGAATGTAATGCATGCCCAACCATCTATGTCCTATTTTTGAAATCAGTCGATGATGTCTCCACATACACAAAATCCATACGCTGGCTAGGGCCATGGTTTCTACCAGAATCCGGGCCAACAGTCAAACTTTTCCTGGAAACCTGGTGCCAGTCAAACTCCAGTCCCCTTTTTCCCCAGTTATCACCAACAACCCAAACTACCCTTCCTGGCGACTTTGCACTTGCCAGATTTGACGAGGTTATTGAATGACCCTATCTATCACGATCTGCATTGGCCTCCTATGCCGATGAAGTTTCCTTTGGACATCCCAAAGTTCGAAGCCAAGCCTAACGAAAATCCAGGAGATCATGTGACTACCTTCCATCTTTGGTGCTCATCTAACTCGTTGAAATATGACTCCGTACAGTTGCGATTGTTTCAACGACTCTCATTGGGAGTGTCACGAAATGGTACATTGAGCTCGATCGCTCAAGATATTCTTCCTTTGACGAACTGGCGATGGCTTTCCTAAACCATTTCCAGTTACATGTGAGATACGACGTTGGCACAGAGTTTCTCACCAATTTCGAATAGACAACAATGGACCATATCTCTGATCACATCTGAGAATGGAGACGCCGAAAGATTTTAATTAAGGTGCCAGTCCCACCAGCATTCCTACTTGAGTGGTTCCTTAATTCTTTGGTCCCGTAGTTATCCAAAGACGTCACAACGTCGAGAGTATTCTTTGAAGAAGAAGCCATCATGAGAGCTCAACAATTTGAGCTCATGTATTCTCAGTCCAGTTTAATATACAACATCTTTCCAGATGCACCACACTCAATACTTGATAAAAATAGACAGAGAGTTGGACCACATGTCGATGGTATTGTTGGTTCAGCACAAACAAATCCCATTGAGAAATTGACGAAGCAGTTGCAACAGTTATCTATACAACACACAACGGCCATCCAAACTACTACTTTGGCTACTCCCCCTACCAAAACATCGGAGGTACACACAGTGCAATCGACTAGCCCAAAGGCCACCTAGCAACCTGAAGGAAAGGAAAAACAACGAAAGAAGGGTAAGGGGGATAAAAAACCTACCGATAATGTTGGTGGGGACAACACTGAAAAACAAAAGGTGAGGTATCCATGCAACTTGTGTGTGGAAGACCACCTGACCCATCTATGTCCTTGGCTTGCAGAAGCCCAAACGTTTGTGACGCAGCAACAGTCGGCTGTGTTGACCAATTCATTTCAACATGGGAAAAATCTAACCCAAGCCTTTGCAAGCACAGAAGGGGGCAGCCAAAACCCCTCTCTACCTGCGAACAACTCTGCATCCGCGAACATATATATGGTGAGGGGTGATGCTTTTATATCGACTAGAGCGCATGACTATAGTAAACCAAGAACTTCTGAGAAGGGTAAATAAGCTGACCTCCCATATCTTCCTCTATAGATTGAGAAGATGTTGTGTGAAACAATGACACGCATTCCCAAAGGCACATTCAAAAAAGATTCTCATAACCCAAACGCAAGGGCCGCCCAGAACTACTCTGTGGTGGAAGATTTATCACAAACCCCTTGTGCGATGTCCACTTTGGAGGTCCTCCAAATATGCCCTTCCCAGAGGAAAGCCTTGTTAACCATTTTAGGATCTACCAAGACTTGTAATTCAGGTACAATCATGCTCGATACAATCGACTTAAAACCTCATCTTCCTTACCATGTAGCGTTTTAGATAGTAGTGGCTTATCCCACAATTTTTTTTACTCGGAATATCTTTCGCACGGTGGTTGATGAGGGTTCCTCGACATGTGTTATGTCATTGGCATGTTGGAAGGCCATTGGCCAGCCCATTTTTTCTCCGTCACCTACTCTCCTCACCTCTTTCGATGGTCATTCATTCCGACCACATGGTATCGTTTCTTCTTTCCCCGTGCAGTTAGGAGGGAAGACCGTGTGTGTCGAAGTAGAGGTAGTCGATGCTCCCCTTGACTATAACCTCTTGTTAGGAAGGAGTTGGACTTATGCCATGCAAGTTGTGGTTGCTACAGTTTTTCAGGTCTTGTTGTTTCCACACGAGGGTCGAATAGTGACCATCGATCAATTGTCTTTCTCCAGACCTGACCCTGCATTGGGGGCATCCACGGTCCTGATGATTGATAATCCTCAAACAGGTGTCATCAACGTAGGGGTTGGTTTGTGCCCATCTTTGATGGGTACCTTCGATTACTCACCCCCTCAAGGCAATATCAAGTTTATATCCAATCACCATAAGGTTGAGATTTTTCAAGTTTTGTCATTCCGCACGACTTACTTCGATGATCCATGGATACTTCCTTCCCCATCGACCACGATGGATGGGACAGGGCACCCAGGCATGTCCATGCCCTTTTCCACAGCTGAAGTAGCGTACTCTTTAGTCCAGCAAACTTCAACGCACACTGATCTAGATCTTGCACAAGAGTTTGATCCACTTCTAGAGCCTATTTGGGCTCAGGGTTCTCTCGCTCACATCAATTCATTAGACTTAGTCTTTCCCTCTGATGAAGCAATAATTGAAGCAATGACTAGTATGGATAAACCCTGGGAAGATCTTCATCACAGATCATACTTCCTCCTAGAGTTAAGCCGAATTGAAGAGGGAGAATTCACCATGACTATGATAGGAGATCGGTCTTGTCCTATTAATCCCTTAGCTACACATGAGGTTTATGTTGAGGGTAATATGGAAACTATCGCTGAAACCTTACCGATCAATATCTCCCGAAACCCTGGCGTTGTGGAGAATGTCTTCGTCGGAGCTGACTGTTCCCCCGAAGAGATTCAAATCTACACAGATCTTTTCAAAGAATTCCGCGACGTTTTTGCCTGGTCTTATGAGGAAATGCCAGGTATCGATCCAAAAATAGTTGAACATGAAATCACAACGTATCCTAATGCCAATCCTGTTCGGTAGAAGCTTTTTCAATTTAATCCTAAGAAAGCAGTAGCCATTAAGGTTGAGGTTGAGAAATTGCTAAAAGTTGGGTTTATCTATCCTATCCATTTAACCCAATGGGTGTCAAACACTGTGCCAGTCAATAAAAAACAAGGCACGATTCGTGTATGTACCGACTTCCATGATTTGAACAAGGCATGCCCCAAAGATAATTTTCCCACATCGTTCATCGACTAGATCATTGATGAATGTGCAGGTTGTGAAGCCTTTTCTTTCATGGATAGTTTTTCGGGATATAATCAAATCCAAATCAAACCCGAAGACCAACACAAAACGACATTCATCTACCCATGGGGTACATTCACATATCATAATATGCCTTTTGGTCTCAAAAATGTTGGAGCCACCTTTCAGCGGGTCATGTATTTTTCTTTCCATGACCTCAAGAATATAGTCGAGGCCTATCTAGATGATTTAGCATCGCGATATCACAAGAGAACGGATCATCCCACACACCTCCGACTTATCTTTGAACATTGTTGCTACTTTCAAATTCGCTTGAATCCAAACAAGTGCAGCTTCTGCATAACGTCAGGATGATTGTTAGGTTTTGTAGTGTCAACAACATGGATCATGGTCGATCCTCTCAAGGTTGAGGCAATAATTCAGTTTCCCCTCCCACACACAATCCTTCAACTTCAGAGTCTATAAGGCAAGGCGAMATTTTTACGACGCTTCATCGCCAACTATGTCGAGATCACCAAGGGCTTTATGCGCTTAATAAAGAAAGATGTTCCCTTTTACTGGGACRATGTTTCTCAATGCTCTTTCGACGCATTGAAACATGCCCTCACAACTACYCCTCTKCTCCGGCCACCTAACTATAACAAAKATTTCTTRTTATATCTGACTGCAAYAGAGTCAACCATTGGCATTGTTTTAGTTCAGGAAGATGACTTGTTCTCCGAATACATGATCTATTACCTGAGCCGAGGCCTCGTAGGACCGGAACTCAATTATTCTCATATTGAAAAACTTGCATTGGTAGAAGTTCATGATGTTCAACGGTTCCATCATTATGTTCTGTTTCGCAAGACCACCGTCATTGTTGTTGTGAATCCATTCCAGTACATGTTGACACAATGGGTAATAGGTGGAAAAATCAGTAGATGGATAGTCATCCTCCAGGAGTTTGACTTAGACTTCGTTTCAGCAAAGTCCAAAAAGTCACTGGTCTTCACAAAACTTATTTTGGAACTTCCAGTTGAGTCAGGTGACATTGTGCCTGAAGAATTGCCTATTCGGGGAGATATGTTTTTTATCACATCTTCAAATCCCTGGTACATAGATATACTTATCTATCTCCAGACTTTGAAGTGCCCCACCTCTACTTCTCGTGATGAGTGTCGACGTATACACCATCAGGCTAAGAATTATCTCATACTTAGTGATACGTTGTATTGGAGAGGTGTGGACTGCATCCTACGCCATTGTCTCACTCACAAAAAAGCAGTTATCGTTCTTAACGATTGCCATACCGGAGCTCGTGGTAGTCATTTTTCTGGGTTGGCAATATCCCAAAATATTCTACGAGCAGGTTACTTATGGCCGACACTTATCAAATACTGTATCCAATCGGTCAAGAAGTGCTAGCCATGCCAAATCTTCTCTCGGAAGATGAGGGCACATCCCGCTCTTATGTTTCCTGTCATCATAGTTGGTCCCTTCACCAAGTGGGGGATTTATTACACTACTTGCAACCCTGCTTCAACAAGGGGGCACCACTATATCATCGTAGCTGTAGACTACTTCACAAAGTGGGTCGAAGCTATGCCAATGTTTAAAGATGATGGAGAGACTGCAACTCTCTTTTTATTCAATCAGATAATAGCAAGGTTCGGCCGAGGGAGATTGTCATTGACCATGGCAGTCACTTTTGGAACCAGATGATGACCGAGTTAACATCAAAGCTTGGGTTATGGCAAGAACATTCATCACCCTACTACCCCTAAGAAAATGGGTAGGTAGAAGCTGTAAACAAAACTCTTAAGACCATTCTACAACGAACTATCAACTCAGCCAAGTCAAATTGTCATTTGATGTTATACTCAGCATTATGGGCTTATCGAACATCTGTTAAGACTGCAACTGGTTTCTCACCTTTTCAACTCGTTTACAGGCTGGAGGCAGTCTTTCCCATCGAATGTCAGATCCCGTCTCTAAAATTGGCAATACAATTACTGCCAGACACTTCTCCACTTGAAGAATGGTTAGTATACCTTGAGCAGCGTCGTGATGTGGCCCTGGCCAATGAGGCTCACAAACATAAGGTCAAGTGTCAGTATGATAGGTCTGTTCATCCTTGGATTTTCTCTGAAGGCGACCTTGTCCTGGTCTATGACCAAGATAAGGACCCCCTGGGGGTAGGAAAATTCAAACCCATGTGGTTTGGACCTTTCATCGTAAAAGAGGTTTTAAAAAAGGGTGCTTATCGTCTGGTTGATTTTGAAGGGAATGCTTTTGCGAAGCCTAGAAATGGGCTCTACCTCAAGAAGTATTACTCATAGGCAGGTCACTGTGGGTAACTTTTTGTAACATATGTATAGTCTTTGTACTATTACTTTTTAGTTTCTTTTAGTGTTATGGACGTGTCATTGATGTTATTTTTCGTCACTGTGGTAGATGTCAAGTGATTCCAAGGTGTTCGTTGGGTATGCAGATGGTGCGAGTTGGCACACTCAGAGGCTTGCCTCCGCAGCTTGGGTAATCTTTACACCTCAAGGCCAGTTATTATCTTCTGGAGGTATATGCTTAGGTGACACCACAAATAATGTCGTTGAGTATAGTGCAGTTATTGGGTTGCTTCGTGACGCTTTTTCATTGAGTATCTCTCATCTCTGGGTCTATCTCAATGCTCAACTAGTTGTGTCTCAATTAAACAGAGTGTACCGGGTTCATGATCCAACTTTACACCGATGATTCCTTAGGGTACATCTCTTAGAGAAAAACTTTGATTATATTACATATTTTCATGTTCCTAGGAGATTAAACCAAGTTACAGATACTCTAGCTAATCAAATTTTAGATTGGCATCTTGCACACATATGAAAGAACATTCACCTAAACATGTAAATACATTTTTTACACATGATCCATAAGACACAAAAGACAAAAACCATATTTAATATCATAAAGTAACCAGAGTACATAGATGGACGCAAGCGCCTCAAAAATATAACCGATAACGAGTCACAGGGCTTATTCCCTCAAAAAATATATACAAGTAGTGCTTGTGGCACGTCAAAATGTCTAGCTAAAGTCAAGGCCTGTGGGCCCTGTTATACTGGTCCACAGCGTTGGCTAAACACCAAAACAACTGGACCCACATCCATGTTTCCCCCACTACATGAGGCTGCATAGATGGTGGCAGGTCCTTAATCTCTGCCATCGGGACCATGCGAGTGAGCGCGGTAAAGTTACGCTCGACCCGTCTCAATACCCTCTCAGCCTCCCGGCCTGGAAGATCTCCTGATACTATTGGTCCCCCTGCGGTGGCAAGTGTGGCCCCTGGCCGAGGACGACACCTATTCCTCGCATAGTCAGCGGGTCGCACTGGTCCCACATCTGCACACAATGAACACATATCTGTCAAATACTCTGGCATAACAAAAAAAAATGATATATATAACAAAACAACATAAAAATTACATATACAACAAAAAAACTACAAAGGTGGAGACTTACCCATATCCCCTCGCTCCTCACTAGGAGGTACTGGTATCTCAGGATATCTCGAAAAATCAATCCCGGCATAGGGGTAATCCTCTATAACCAGGATCTGTTGTGAAAGCCACGCAAAGAAGTCATCATCAAAGGACTCATTGGTCCTTGTGCCACCCTATCGCGACAGTAATACTGTCCATCTACACACAACAGGAAGAGAGGCTTGATGTCCTTGTACCACTACTCAAGGACTAAAACTCGAAACTCTCTCAAAAAAGAATGAACACAGAATGGTCCCGAACCCGAAGTTCCTATGTGTCCGCAAATGACAATCTGTCAGTTGCCTTTTCATACATTCAAGCAATGTGGTACTCCAATCAAAAAATTGTGCATTTAAGCATTGGACTGCACAGTTCATCTGTGCACAGGACGCTTGATGTAGAGCCGCAAAACCAGTAATTTTCCCAATCAGCAATACTATCGTCTGTAGTGATAAGTTAGTGATCTTGCTTATGGGCACCTGCGTGCTCGATCGGTCTGTATCAGCTACACAGTATAGGCCTATCAATTCCACTATGTTATGCGGCTCCGCAGAAAAAGTCCAGAAATTGACTGGTTCCCCTCTCCTAGAGAGGCCAGTCAAAAAGTAAATGTCCTCGACCGTGGGCACCAGTGACGACCCCTCTAACATGAATGCCTCTACATCCAGATGCCAGTAGTCAACCAAGGAATTCAATAGCCTAGTTTGTGCCCGCATGAAAGGACATAGGAAAAACTTGAGTAACCCATATTGCATCAAAGTGGCCACAACATTGGGGTCTTCCCTGACCAACTCATTCACCTCTTCATGCTCTCTTTCTCTCCAATGGACATACATCCTACAAAACACCAAGGTTCAGGAGGGTTAACCCTTGATTTTTATGCATTTTTCATTCCATAAGGGGGTCCACGCATGATGTAATGGTGACAGTCGCGTGTACATGTGTGCAAAGTTTACTCTACCCAAATGTACAAGTGGCCTATCCAGAGACAGCCCACATGGACCTAGGGCCAACCTTTTAAAGGTCGACGCCCCCCTAAAAAATGAAACCCAATGCAAAAATAAAGACATAAAATGAAAGATAAGGGATTTTTTTTTTACTTGGTCCAGACAGAAGTTCGTTTCGTCCACTGTAGCTCCCGAAATCATCGTTTTTTACAAAGGGGGTATTTTGGCTCCAGAGTCAATTTCCAAATCAGCAATGGTGATAATGAGCTGCCAGCTTCTATTTATAGACTTGTTGGCCTCTTTTTGTCACTTTTTTGGCCTCCCTTATCATTTTATTTATACCAAAAACCATTTAGAGTGATTCTGGAGTTGCATAGGAGGGATTTGATCAACTATTGGGATAGTTTTTTTTGAGTTTTGAGTAATTTTCGACGGTCCATGGAAATTTTTTCCAATGATCGACTTGAGCATATAGATTAGGTTTCTACCCTGAATTTTATATCTCGTTGTCTTTTTCCTTTGCCATAGGATCGGTCCCATCAAGTTGTGACATAGAACCATCATAGCTGCTTTAGAAGTGTCGCAATTTGGTGGTAGAGCTTACTAGAATATGGATTCCCTAGGTAGATCCTGGTTGCATTATGGTATCCATACTGTCTCTAAAACATTGTAGGCTCGGGAGTCCTTGTAGATTTTCCTGAATGTGAGCTTGAGCCTCATTTGCATGATTCCTCTTCGCTCTTGACCTCACCCTCAGGACTCCCAAAAAATAACGGGTCTTCTTTTAAGCCCTTTTCAGACCCTCTAAAAATGAAAATATTGTTGAGCAATCTTGTGGCCTTTCACGCTCGTTAAACTGAAATTTGAAGTCATGTCTGTCTGGCGGTAGTTTACCCCTTTTTCGGTCTGGATGGTCAACTGTACGAACAAAGGTATACTCTATGGAACTTCATCTCTTTAGAAGAGTACTCTCAGGTATAATTTTATCCCTTTTTCAGGGCTGAGGGACTAAAATTACGAAGAAGGAACCCCCACAGAGTCCATAGTTAAGCTCTTTTCAGACTCCCTAAAATTGAAAAGATCGTCGAGTGACCTTATTCTTTCACACTCGTTAAACTGGTCTAGAAGAACATTCTTGACGGAGTCCATAGTTAAGCTTTTCTCAGACTCCTTAAAAATGAAAAAATGGCCGAGTGATATTGTCCTTCTCACACATTAAAATGGTTTTGAATAGACGTCTTGTCAGTGCTAGTTTACCCCTTTTTCGAACCGACTAGACTATCTTCGAAAAAGGTACCCCAATGGAATCTCCTTTTATGTTTTTTCAGACTCTCTAAATATGAAAAACCATCGAGCTTACCTTCTCTGGGCTCGTTAAACATACATCGAAGGATGTTTCCATTGTGTGTTTTGTTAACCGCATTTTCATACCTTATATGCCAGCCTTGTAACAGTTTGCTTCTGCGTTTTAACACCCTTGGCCCCCGGAGGATTTTTCTCGAGTATCATTATTTTGAACATCAGTCTTGTCCTTGTGCCTTGAACTTATATGTTTTCAACACTCGTTCCTCCATTGTAACGTAACATTCCTTTATTCTTTTTTTCCAAAATTATTGAAAAAGACAAAAAATTCAAATATACCCCGAAAAGAGAAAGGGAAAAGTATTTTCTTTATTGGCAGCATAATGAGTCACCCTTGGATAAATCACATCTATCTATTTTTTCATCAAACCCTGAGATTTCATATGACCTTAGGAAGTTTTTCTCGCTACCTAGAGTCGTTTCCTCCCCCGTTTGGTTATTCTCCCAAACATATGGAGACTTTTTGTTGCCTCTTGCCTCGTAAACTTATGTTAATTCCATGCTGCATGAGTCTCATCATTTTTCGTGCTATTGTCCAAGGGAAGTTTGTCACCAAGCCTAAGTACACCCCTCTGCAATTTGTCTCTTTCCCTCATACCCGGCCATCCTGAATGTCTAATCAAGTCCTTGTTCGAAATCAATGAAGCCTTCAGTCTGATCATCAAGTCCATGACCGATGAGCTGTCTAAGACCTCTGGGTAGTGCAGTCGTACACTCATATTACACTCCTACCTGAGTTTTGAAGATTTTGAAGCAGTTGCTCGAGCTCTGAAGACCTCATCTCCAGCCATTAGGCTGTATCAGCTTCTAGAAGATGGATACTCTATATGTATATCTTTCTGATTTCGAGATGTAGCTCCGTTGTGTATTGTTCATGGCTACTCTTTATATAGTTATATGACATGGATCTATAGTGTATTTGATTGGTAGCCATGATTCTATTTTATCCTGAGCATGGGTATGCCCGCCTCAGTGAGACATTTGTTATTTTGCAAATGGCACCTCCCGGTTCCTAATCCTTGGGCTCAATCGTTCGACACATCATTAAATATTGGTAATGTATTTAAGCCATCAGATGCTCTTTTGACCTCACACATTAGGGGGCATCTGTTATAACTCTAAATTTCACCATACATGCTTACCTGTCATCAGGACATCTCAGATCCCTTCTTTGCCAAAGAACTGCTGAACAAACTCTTTAAAAAACCTCTTTTATAAAGGCCCACATGCCCTACTCCATTACTGGACGCGTGTACATGCTAGCTTACCTAAAACAACTCGCGTGGACTGACAAAAGCACGAAAAAAAGAAATTTTCCAATGAAACACACAGCTTTGGGTGAGTTAACTGAAACTCCCGACCATGCGTGGATGAAGGTTCGTCCAAATACCTAGCTTCTTCTAGCCTATAAAAGAAGGGCTAGGGGTCCCATTTGGAAAGAGGAAAAATAGAGTAAGGAAACTCTTCCCAATTTCATATTCCCATTGTCCCAACCCTTTAGCCATCCTTGTGCAAGAAGAGATACAAAGCAAAGAAGTTGGAGGACATTTGAAGAGGAGCCCAAGATCAGGATTCACAGAGAAGTGGTCGGTCTCGACATTTGTAAGTTGATTCATGTAAATTAATAAAGAAATTATTTTCACATCCCACTTTATGAGTTCTTCATAGTACAGTAAATATATGTTTGAATCTCTAACCCATTAGTCTATAGGTAAAATGCATGTGTAGTGTGTTGCTTATTTTGCATACAGGTCAGCTTTGAAAGGAAGACTGCTAACAAGTGATCAAGCGGGAGTAAGGATCAACACCGAACATCTGGAACAAGGTATGTTGGTCTAACCATGTATTTGCTGAAAAGAAATGAGGTTTAAGTTAGGGGATGAAGGTAGAAAGTAGATTTCTTTTGGTCATATCTGCATGCATAATATAACCCTATTTGCTAGTTCATAAGGGGATTTCCCTCACAACACCCATCCACTTTATTTTTCTACAAAGAGAGGCTTTGTGTAGAGGCAATGAATGTGGTGGAAACCTTCTTCTTACTGTGAGCGTGGATCACAAAGAAGATGAAATTCCCATTCTGTGAAATGAACTTACTGCATTTCTTAGCAGAGATTAAAGAAATAGTAGTAGGCAATGCTACCTTTGGTATCCTGTACAATTGTCTACCCAAAGTAATAATAAAATTATGGTTTCTAGACTCATACACAACATGACGCTTCCACAAATATTGTTGTCCTCAAAGAACATCACAAAATTAAAGGGGGGAAGTATCACAAAGTACCTCATCTTTGAAAGGCTTGATGTCATAGGGAAGACGACACTATTGGCTGACATGAAGATCTCTTCCTTGGCGAATCTAGCCGATGGTGTAGGGTTGTGGGCACGATGTGGTTGGTAGGTCTAGCTGCTTGATGACCTCTTTTGAAATCTGTTTCTTGTGACTAACCTTATCGACAATGAAATTAAGTGGATCCCCCTTTACCCACATCTACAAGTGAAATAGGCGTTCCCCTTCCCTTGGTTCTTCTGGTTCGCTTGGTCAGAACTTGGTGGTAGTGACAGTGGATTTGGGTTCAACATTGATAATCCGCTTCCCTCCTTCAGGATTTGATTCAGAATCAGAATCTACCTCTGAATTGGAAGCCTTCGGTTCGACCATGAGTGACTTCTTGGAGAGACATTCTTCGGTGTTGTGCCAAGGGGTTTTATGGTACTCACACCATTTTCCCATGTCCTTATTCATCTTCTCATTGCCCTTATTGTGTTGTGGCTTGGACTGGTTGTCCTAAGGGTGACCATCTTGACTTGGTCCGCTGTTGTGTGGGTTGGGGCCTCCTTTTCCCTGTTTCGGCTATGAGGGGTTTGCATATCGAAACTCTCACCTTTTCTGCTTAAATGTTTGCTCCATCTTGATAGCGTATATATAAGCCATGCCCATTGAGGCTATTTCCAGAAACTCCATTTATGTTTGAGTGTATCTGTGCAAACAACCACGGTATTTGAGCACCAAATGATGCTCAGAGTCTTTGATACCCAATTTGGTGCACAGGGTATGGAAAATATTGGTGAAATCTGGTATGGTCTGGTCCCTTTCTTGACGTAGGGTGATCCATCTGGTGTACTGATCCTCGTAGCTTCCAACAAGGTAGTATTGTTCTTTAATGGCTCCACGGAAGGAATCCCATGTAGGGTCCACCAAAAAAAATTCAAATTCCTCTACGACCCCTTGCTCAGACTAAGTATTCCACCAGTCTTTAACATGGGGAACGACCTTGAGGAGTGCAAAAGTGATATTTTCCCTTTTGGAAAAATTGTGGACTAAAAAATACCCTTCAAGAAGATTCAACCATTTATCTACAACATCCGCATCTATCAGTCCTTCAAATAATGGAATATCAAAATTTACCTGTACCTTGAAGGGGGTTGCATGGCCGCTTGATGAAGATGCTTCTCCTGTGGGTAGTCATCGAAGGATCTGCGTGAATTTTTCCATCATTTCGTTCCTTTGTTGTGTGAGGGATTCCTCGAGAAACATTTTAATAGGATATCCTTCTCCATCATCTTTCTTTTCATCCCCCATGGGTTTTTGTCACATTCATCACAATCGATCTTGTAATGGATCAATTGGTTTGAGTCCCAACTTCTTGTACCTAGATCTTGTTGGGGACATGTACGAAGAAAAATAAATGAAGAGATTCGTTAGACATAAAATGTAAGAAAATAAATGAAGAGAATACCACATACCAATTCCATCCGCATTTAGATCAAGAACTAACCACTCAATGACCAATACAAGAAAAATATATATGAAGAATAAAAAAATATCCAAAGGAACAATATCTTCTATTGAATACCAAATAGGATGAAACTGTGAAAACTTCATAACCCAAAAAATTCTTTATTGAATGGTTGTAGCTATATCTGAAAACAAATGTGTCTTCTACACGCATCTGTCTAAGAAACATGAATTATAATGAGGCTCTAGAGGCCTTTTGATATTACCATGAATTCCAAAATCCTAGACATCCAAAAACCTAACCCTATGTGGTGAAACGCCAAAATTCAAGTCATCCCCGTTTTGGTAAGTTAGTACAACAACTTCACAGGGTCGTAACTTCTGCATACAAACTCCAATTCAGGTAATTTTTGCATCCTTGGAAATCTTTCAATGTGTAGAACAACATCAAAAATATATAACTTTGTTCATAAAGTTTTGACCAAAAAAAAAAAAAAAACATTGTTTAGGCCTCCAAAATGACCCTAGAAGTACAAAAATATGTGTTGATAGGAAAACATACAAAATAAGATGCTTGGATTAGGTGAGAGAGGCCACCAATATCCACTGAAGATGTGTAGGGCTTTAGAAAACCCCAAAAGTGTAGAAACCACAATTACAAAGCATTACGTAAGAATGTGTTGAACCAAGAATGGACAAGAGGGATTGGAAATGTGGTACACCAATAACCAAGTAGATCACAAAACTATTAAATATCCCTACTGCAATGTTAACATGTGATATCAGGTTAATTCTTTGTAAATCTTTAGGTTGGCTAGGGTAGAATAAATTCAATGTAACCATTCCAACCACTTCAACCGATCTAGCCCTCAGCTTCAGAGAGGGATCTCTATATGGATTTAGAGCAGTGTTTGAGTTTTAAATATTAGGCTAGTTAAAATATGAGTGTGTTGTTTTGTTTTAATAAAGATGGATGAAATATCGTTTACACATCCCTTGGGCTATGGGGTCCGTTATGATTGAGATCAGATACAAATTTTATTAAGTTTCTTCACAGGGAAGGATAATGAAAATGTTGGATCTTATAGAATTAAAGTGATGGAAAGACGGAAAAAGGTGATCCTAAAATGATAAAGGCTTGTATTCTTTGAAAATATTTGCAAGTTTTATTTATGTGTTCTTATGCAAAAGGATCAATTGCAAACACAATTTTATAGGAAATTACACATTCAACATGCATAATAAGCATCAAATAATGGTGAACAAAGAACACATAACCCAACAAATGATAAAGGAGTTCACCTCTCTTTGGGCTACATCTCCGTCCAGCCCAATGGATCTTTGTATTATATTCAAAGTGATAAAATATGTCTTTTACACTATCAAAATTCCAAATAGATGGCACCAATGTATTTCAAAACGCCCAGAAACCCCTGGCTGGGCTTTTTTTTGGCACCTTGTTTGGCCAGAAAACGAAGAAGATAGGCTTCCTAGAAGTTCTTCAAACTTGTTGTCTATAAATCTCCAAAATGCACCTCTGTGTGCTCAACCTAGATCACGCTAAAAAATTCTTGCTAAAACCTAGCACACACGCACAATTGTATAACTGTGCAAACTGTAGGATTGTTAGGGAACCTAGCCCCTAACCGCCAAAACCGGCATGTGATGGCCATGTGACCGCTGCGATGGGCTAAGTTCCAAGACAATGGTTAAGCACCAAGTGTTCAAATTTATGGGGCTCCGAATCCATTTGAAACACATGTGCGAGTGGTCATATGGTGAGCACATGTGACTGGGGTTCAGGGCTTATCCCCAACTCGACCGCTTCAACCATATACATTATAATGCAAACTTAAATATATTCACAACCATATAGTTGTAAGAACTACATGGGTGGCGAGTCGGTTGGATGGCCCTTCCCAAAGCTATACCCATGCCCGGAGGTCACGGGTCGACTCCTGCTGATTACACAAGTTTTATCCAATGCCTAGGTGACATGTGGAAGCCCTTGCTTTGGCCACGTGTCACCAATCAATTCGCCACAAACATGCCACATGTTCTGACGCTAATTCGCCCACATGACTTCCACCCAACACCTTCCATGTTAAAATGCACTCTCGCCAACTCAAGTTCATCATGTGTCGATGGCCCTACCAACTCTCAAAGACTGCACGTAACCGCATAATCACCATTTTTTGCCTGTTTGACAATTTGGACAGAACGTGATATCTCTCTTATCCGATGTTTGTTTGAACCCATTTATAGTTGGGTTTTGTATCTATGAGGCCCACGCACTCCGCTTGATTTGAAGTGATTTTCAGCACTTTGAATTTTGAGCAAAATTTGGACCCCCTCGGATCACACCTCTCCCCATTGAAAGCTTTGACCTCCAAAAGGCTACTAATCTATCCTAAGATGAGGGTATAGTTCCCTCACCTACAACCTCAATCCACTTTGGCTTCTTGCTTTGGATTTGTGCCTTTAAGACCAATTCAAAGATATTCCATTACTGCTTTGAAGTTCTCATCTCCTATCAAGGATTGTGTCTTCATACAGTTCTGTAAGATATTCTGGGAGAAATCATCTATAGAAGAAATTTGAACATATTCTCCTTGATCAATCAAAGGAGGCTCTCATACAATTTCAAATTCTCAACATTAACAACTCAAAGATGAGAACTTGACATTCCATCCTGACTGATTTAGATGCTTCTCATGTCTTGTCTTGTACTTGGTTTGACTCTTTTCCAACCTGTTTGTACCATTTGATGTATCAATCGAATTTGTTCAATGAACTTTTCTCATTCTATCAATGTCATATATTGACCATCAATAGCAATATCCTTCCCAAAGATAAAATTCAAAGGAGATTTGGAAAATAGCCAAAACATGCTTCAAATGGCTATGTTTGAGTTGAAGAGTGCTTAGCCGGGTTGTAAGCATGTTGAATGTAGTGTAAAATGCTCATCCCAAAGTTTAGGATGCTTGTTGCAATAACCACTAAGAAGATGCACCAATGTTCTATTGACTACCGCTTGACCATTGGTCTATGGATGAAAAGTTATGCCTTTTTCAGTTTGCGTCCAAGGAGTGCCCATAAGCTTGACCAAAATTTCCCTATAAATCGAGAATCTCGATCAAATATAATGGATTTAGGCAATCCAAAATGTACCCAAACATGTCAAACAAATTTGTGTCGCTTTGCTCACCAGACCGCTTTACAAGGCATCAAAATACATTTTGTTAAATCGATCAACCACAACATAAAGATAATCATGATTTCTTTTATACATAGGTAGACCTCCTACAAAGTCCATGGAAATATTTTCCCAAGGATGAGAAGGAACCGTAAGTGGAGTATACAACCCAACTTTATGTTGCTAGGGTTTCTTTATGGAACATAATCTAACATCCCTAACATATCTTGAAACATCTCTTTCATTCATTTTAGGCCATCAGCTAGCATTCCTTTGCAAATTAGGCTAAATTGCCTTGTTTTACACCAGTGACCAACAATAAGAGAAGAATGGGCTTTCATTATGTTGATTCTTTCACCGTGGAATACAAAGCTTGCCAAGATGATACAAAATATTATCATGCACATGGTAATCCACCTCCTCAACATGGTTAGAATGACACAAAAGTTGCATATAATTCTTTAAAATCAACATCTAAAGCATATTGCTCAACATACTCTCATGCATGATATGACTATTCTTAAGAATAACTGAGCACTAATAATAGGCCTTGAAAGCATATCAACAACTTTGTTATAAATTCCCTTCTTATACCTTATAAACCAAGTGGAATTGTTGTAGAAAACCCATCCATCCTAAGTGCCTTGTTTGTTGTAGATTTGTTTGTGATTATAATTATTGCAATGGTTGATGATCTATGTGGACAATGGTTTCTTCCCCAACAACAAATAATGTTTCCATTTTTCACACTTTGAACCAATGCATACAACTTCATCATAAGTAGGATAATTAACGCTAATTCATTAAAAGTTTCGTGTATGAAAACAAATTGGCTTACCATGTTGTAGCAAGAATTCTCCCATTGCATAATTGCTTGCATCAGCTTGGATTTCAAAAGGTTGCCTCAAACTGAAGTGCAAGAACTGGGTATGAACTGATTTTCTCCTTCAAAGTATCAAAATCCTTTTGTTGTTTGCCTCCCCATTGGAAAACTTGCTTGATGTTTGTCACTCCATGTAATGGAGCTGCAATTGAAGAAAAGTTTGCAATAAACTTCCTACAATATTGAGTTCCAAAAATCTTCTTACCTATATTACATTGTTGGGCTTGGGCTATTCCAAAATGACTTTGAACTTGAGGGATCAATTTTTAATTCCTCTCCACCAACAATATGCCTAAGTAGATAAGTGAAGTTTTCCAAACTCACATTTAGACATCTTCAAAACAACTTTTCTTTTCTCAAACATCTAAAACTTGCTTTACATGCTTAACATGCTCTTCACTTAGATTTGCTAAAATCAAAATGTCATCCAAGTAGACACAACACAACTATCAAGAAAAGGCCTTAAGACATCATTCATAACTCTCATGAAAGTAGCAGTGCATTGCAAAGTCCAAAAGGCATCACCATCCACTCAAACAAACCTTTGTTTGTTTTCAAAGATGTCCTCCATGTGTCTCCTTCGACAATCCTAATCTGATGATATCCGCTTCTCAAATCCAACTTCGTAAAATACTTAGCATCTTTCAATTGATCAAGCAAATCATCGATTCTAGGAAGAGGATAGCCATTCTTTACCGTAATCTTGTTCAAGGCCTCCAAATCAACACACACATGCCATGTACCATCTTCTTTGGCACTAACACAATTGAGATCCACATGCATGTGCTTGGCATGATGACCCCTTGTCAAGCAACTCTTGATTTGTTTTTGATTTCAGCATTCTCCGTTACCTATTGATCCCGTATATACCAATGTTTGAAGAGGACACCCATATAATTGTATTTCATGTTGGATACCCCCTTCTTGGAGGTAATCCCTTTGG
This sequence comes from Picea sitchensis, assembly GCA_010110895.2. Taxonomy (NCBI): domain Eukaryota; kingdom Viridiplantae; phylum Streptophyta; class Pinopsida; order Pinales; family Pinaceae; genus Picea; species Picea sitchensis. The sequence goes on along the minus strand of SNQJ01S0183543.1, from coordinate 5,215 downwards.
TTCTCAAACATCTCATCATATTTATTAACAACCTCATATAGATTAGATTTCAACTTTGTATCACAAACCTTGAAAACTTGGCCAGCCATTATCTTGGGTTTAATCATCAAGAGAGAACACAATTTTTACTAGCATTGACTAATCTTCATTTGTCCCCAAGATTTACAAGTGACAAATTCATCTTCTTTGTATGTGCTCTTAACAATGTAACCAACTCCATTTTTAAACAAATGATACTTATTCTCGACGAGAAAAAAATGGATTTTCTATCATATAAGTATGGGCTCCCAACACAATACCATATAGATATCCAAAGGAATAACATCAAGCTCACCTCATCTATAAATTTGTAGTGATGGAAAACCTAAGTTTACACCTTTTTTGTCAAATTCTAATTTAGCATTACCACATATCCAACCGAGAGGGTATGGTTTGGGATGTGGAATAGTTTCCAATTTTAATTTTCTTGATAGTGTCTTCATATATAAGGTTTTCTTGAGATCCAAGAAAAATACATCTATCTTTGGTATGCTTTGAAACAACCCTTATTTGAAAAGTTATATTCTTTCTTTTCTTGTCGAGTTACATTGAGATTATTGTTACTCGACAAGAAAAAGAAAGAACTAGTACTTGCAATAGAACCTTACCTTGATAACCCATGGTTGTAATATTTGTTTCATCAACTGAAACAGAACCTAAATCATGTTAAAGTGGTTGCAGTAGTCTTGACTTCCCTTTGTTGCCAAACTTTTTTGGTCTCTTTCAGGATGAAGTTTCCAACAATGGTCTCTCATCATGGCCATCTTTTGAACAATGTTTGTATGTAAATTTTTCTCCCTCTTTCTTAACAACAACATTCTCTTTTTTCCATTTCCCTTGAACTTGTTCTTTCCCTTGTCTCCATGACCTAAAGGCTTCTTGTTACCCCCATGAGTTTCATTCCTTCCCCTGGCTTCCAAATGAGTTGCATGAACACAAACTTCATCTAGATTTGAAGGATAAACATGAGTATTGTATGTCTCAAGTAACCATGTAAAGCTCCAATGTATTTGAGTAAAGTTTTGAGAAGACAAATCTACTCCTAAAACAAAATCTCTTTCCTAAATTCTTGAGTAAAGCTTTGCACATTTTGCCCTTTAGCTTGTCTAAATTTTTTTCCAATCCATAATATCTTTTGCATATATGCCAATGGGTAAAATTGTTTTTAATTGCAACACAAAATCATCTCCAAGAGGTTAAAATTTTACCATGTTTCTTCATGTCTCTTGAGTCTTGGCTTCCCACCAAAATGAGTGCTACACTCATCCAATCTTAAAGAAGTAAGTTGAATCTTAGTTTCATCATCTTGAATTTTTGTATCCTACAATACAACTCCTCAATCTAATGAATCCAACTATCTAATTTCTCAGCATTTACCTCCATTGTACATTGGCAATTCAAATTTAATATCAAGATTTAACAAAGGAATTTGTGGAGGAATTTTACCATGTCCCCTTGGAGAATTTGGAAGAGGTTGTGAACTCGGGTAGAAGAAGAAGATGGAGGTGAGGGAGGTGGAGAAGCAACGCCCTTCCATTTCCATTTGGGAGTTTTATCACCACCTGCCTCCCTTTGTTCTTTGAAGGGTTGGAGCCCTCACCTTGTAACCTTGTACTCCTTTCTTCCATCAAGACTTTCATCATTTCTCTCATTTCCCATGAAATCCTTTCTGAGATCTTCTTCATCTCCTCAGGGAATATTTTCATGACTCTCTCTTCAAGGAGCATACTCTGGTGAATGCCTCCTTGAAGTTTGAGGTGATGATATAATCTTCTTCTGAAGGATGAGAACTTGGCTCACAAGTTGACCTTCTCCTCCTTTGAGTTTCAACCTTGTGAGCACGTGAAAACAAAACATTCTTGCAAATAATCAAGCCTTCAAAACCTAAGCTCGATACCAACTTGATCTCAAAATGATAAAGGCTTGTATCTTTGAAAATATTTTCAAGTTTTATTTAAGTGTGCTTATGCAAAAGGATCAATTTGCAAACACAATTTTTATATAAATTACACATTCAAGATGTAGATAATAAGAAACAAATAACAAAGGAACATAGTAAACACATAACATAACAAATGATAAAGGAGTTCACCCCTCTTGGGCTACATCTCCTCGTCCATCTTCCAATGATCTTTTGTATTATTTTCTCAAAGTGCTAAAAAATGTTATTTAAAATGCTCAAAATTCCAAATAGATGGCACAAATGGCTTCAGAACGTCCAAAAACCCTAGTCGGGCTTTTCTAAGACCGGGATTTGGCCAAAATTGAAGAATATAGGCTTCCCGGAAGTCCCTCAAACTTGTTGTCTCCGATCGCCAAAATGTACCCCTCGCAGTGTTCACAACTCCTAGCTCTGACGATTTTTACATGCTTAAACCTACACCGAGGCATAACCAAAATCACGCGAACTGTAGGATGAAAGTTAGGGAACCTAGCCACCAACCGCCAAACCAAGTATATGGCCATGTGGTCACAAGCATAAAAATGGGCTAAGTTCCAAGACAATGGTTAAGCACCAAGTGTTAAAACGCAAGGATCCTAATCCATTTGAAACACGACGCAGGGTTGTGCTGGTGAGCACATGTGATCGGGGACCTGGCTTAGCCCCGGCCTAGACCACACCCAACCATAATACAATGCAAAATTATATATATTCGAAACCATATAGTTGTAAGAACTACATGCGTGGAAGCACACATGCCCTGTTATACCCCTACTCTGAGATCACAGGTCAAGTCCTAATGTGACTCCACAAATTTTATCCATCGCCTGTGTGACACTGGCAACCCTTCTTGGGCCACGTGGTCACCAATCCATTCACTACAAACATGTCAAGTGTGTTAGACGCCACCATCCATGACTGCCACTCAACACCTACCACGCGGTCGTGATGTCACCCTGCCAACTCAGTATCTGCCACGTGTCGTATGGCCCTGCCAACTCAGTATTTGTGTTAATGCTCTATAAATTCCCAGAGGTTTTCAGGGGTAGAAGAAATTTAACAGAAGTAACTTATCCAACCACTTTGAAACTGGGATCTAGCCCTGCCATATTCAGAGAGGGATCTCTCTATATGATTTAGATATGTTTGAGTTTTAAATATTAGGCTAGTTAAAATAATATGAGTGTGTTGTTTTGTTTTAATAAATATGGTTGAAATATTGTTTACACATCCCTTGGGCAATGGGTTCCGTGTTAAGGATTGAGATCATATATAGATTTTATTAAGTTTCTTCATAGGGAAGGATAATGAAAATGTTGGATCTTATAGAATTAAAGTGATGGAAAGACGGAAAAAGGTGAGATATTCAATTACAATAAAGAAGCATTTAAGATTTTATTTATTACAATATCAGAAGAATAACATTTAGATCTTCAAAATCCAAAAACAAAGTATTCGAGATAAATTATGTACTTAAAATTCTTTCAAAGATCAAAAAACAGAAAATAGAATGATAATGAAGTAAGAAAACAATTAAGAAAGAGAAGTAAACATCACCAACACCAACATGCAGGAATCCTGTGAATCTCCTTTTTTATTACTGGTAGATCTCTTCAAAAGATTACAGATACAACTCGCTTGGGCGTAAAAATGGACTCTCAATACTTCTAAGTCTGAAGTATTTATAGAAAAATTACAACCGATCCTGTCATTAATGATCAGGATATGGTGGAGAGAAAATCTAACTAACTATATTACATATTACGAAAAAGTAGGAATGCTAAATGATCCTCGAATCCTTGATGTTGATTTTGAGGAAGTGGTTGGTGATTCATCTTTGACTTTACTATGACTGTTCCATATGCTAACTCAGATGTACACCTCATCACTACTTGACCAGAGCACACAAGTCATCCCATCTCTTTTGACTAGGAATGGTAACTTTGAGTAACCTTCGGTATACTTCATCCATCTCTGTGTACTTGGCGAAGGTGGGCTTGGTGATGAAGATGTACTTGATCTCATATTGGATTCTTAGGTCCAACTACAGAGTCTCCAAGAATGATTTTTTAGTAATGCTGCCCTGTATCCATGCAAACTTAGAGCCATCTTTTTCCACTGTAAGGATCTTTTGTTTGTAGTCTGAGAGGGTAATCAAATTTTCATTGATCACAAATAAACCCGAGAGCCCTTTCTTATGTAGTGAATCTATTTTGATGAAAAACCTATGTACTCTGATGTCCATTGCTTGGGCTCTTTCCTCAAGTTGCAACATTAATCCTCTCTTGGTCAAAACTTTCTTGACCTCAAGGATAGTTTCTGTCCTATCCTCAATATCCAAGGCCTTTAGTTCCTCTCTTGTTTTAGAATTAAAGAATCTGATGATCTCATTTTCCTCTGTAGGACTTTCTCCCAATTCTCCTCTTATCTTCTCAATGACTTGTCTTATTCTTTGCACCAGTTCATGCTACTCAAACATAATCTGTATGAGTGGCCAAATATTTGTCATGGATTTGCAGATGTCCATCCAAATATTTTCCTTGGCTTCTGATAGTGTCTTAGCCATGACTATCTATTTCTACAGCTTCCGAAGTTCTTGCTTGAGTCTCTGAGACTTATGCATATCAGTGTTGTAACTTGACTGAAAAGTGGACTTCAGCTGATGGAGGTTATTAATCTCATTCTGCAGTCTTTTGATTTCCCGTCCGTGTAGATACATGTCCTCGATGGACTTTTCCAACTTTTTTCATGCATGTGTGGTTGTTTCTGAGGTTGCTACTGGAATTTCCACTATGGTGGATGTTGTTGCTGTAATGATACCTATGATGGGAACTTCATCCAGTGGGATGACTATCATTGACACATTCTTCTCTTTTTCTTTGACTAGCTTTTCTAGCTAGACCTCCATTTCTTTGATCTGTGCATTCTTCTCCATGATTAATTTCAACATTTCCTCCTTATGGCCTTCATTTTCAGCCATTTCCTTCGCATGTGGATCTTCTGTAGCAAGAATTTTTAGTTGTTTCCTTAAGGATTCTATATCAACATTATTTTTCTTGAGGAGTTCTTCTGCTTCTTTGACATTGGAAGGATCATATCCAATTTTCAACACCATTTCTCCTAAGGATTTTATCTTGTTATCCTTAGCCAGGGAGGATATTTTTTCCAGTTTAAGCTGAGACTGGACATTATTTAGGGAAACCTGTAACTTTGCAGTAGTCATGGAGGTATTGG
>SNQJ01S0183542.1:0-18984 GCA_010110895.2 Picea sitchensis | reverse complement strand
TTTGCTTCTTGGTGAACCACTTTCCTTGGTGAAGATGCTATCCTGCTTTGACAATCCGATAGAGTTATATGTTTTGATGGTGGGTTCCCTTTAACCGATCCATTGTATCCTTCTCAATGTAGTTAAGGTTGAGTTCTATAGGGGCCAAATTATAAACCACCTCTGAGGTGTCTAATAGAGGCGAAAAATATGGTTGAAGTAGCTCCATATTAAATATTGGGTGCAATCCAAGAAATGGAGGAATACTCGATTCAAAATCATTCTAACCCACAACCTTTGTGAGGGTGTAAATCCCATATTTGAGTGGTCAAAGCTTCATATGGTGGCTTGTGAGGAACTCTTTTTTCAAATGAAACCACACTTTATCACTAACCTGAAACTTGTGTGGAACCTGATCGTGGTCATGTCATTGATTGTACTTAGCATTGGCTTTTTGTAGGATATGATGAGCTTCTTGTTGGATGTACTGGATCCATTCAAAAAATTTGGTTTCTCTATCTGCCTTGGTCTAATCATGAGAAGAATTTTCCCGTGTCGATGCAATGGGAAGAGAGCTACATCAATGGGGGCCAATGGTTGGAACCACAAGCACACAAGAAAAGGGATATGACCAATAGAGCTATGGAGGGATTTGTTGTAGCTATTTTGAACATATGGGAGGATCTCATCCCATCTATGTGGATGCTTGGAGTTGTGCATGCAAAGGATATGCACAATCATCCTGTTGACCACCTTTGTTTTCCAATATGTTTTGGGGTGGAAGGTAGTCAATTTGGTCAGCTTGGTGTCCATCAGAGACCATAGGATGGATTAGAAGGTACTGAGGAAAATACTATCTCTGTTTGAAATAATGGTCCATGGTATCCCAAAATGAACCCAAACACACTGAAACAAGATCTTAGCAATGTCTTGAACTATAATACTCTTCTTGCACAATGCAAAAATGGTCATCTTAGAGAATCGATCAACAACCACAATGACACGATGGATACCATGCTTGGTGGAGGGAAAACTTGACATGTAATCCATGGAAACTGACTCCTAGGGCTTGTCTGGGATAGGTAGAAGAGTGTACAATCCCTTCTTTTTAATGGAAGTTTTAGTAATGGCACATGCAATGCATGATTTGATATACTTGCTAATGTCTTGTCGAAGTTTTGTCCAACATAAATATTTCTAAAGTACTACTATTGTATTCTCCACACCAAAGTGCCTTGCAACCTGACTGTAATGTGCCTCCCAAATTAACTTTGGATGATCACTTGAAGGAACAAAAATATGTCCCATATAGCACAAAATTGCATCCTAGAGGTGAAAGTTTGGAACTTGTTTACCTGTTCCCAATGTCTGATATGTAGTAGAAAAATCAACGTTGTTGCGATACAATTGGGTCCACTCGTAGGTCTTATGCCCACAAGAGTTAAGAGCCATGGTTAGTGCCACAATTGGGGGCTGGTTGAGTAGTTTACAACATGGTTTGTGTTACCCTTCTTGTACTTAATGTTCAAGTGGAATTTTTGCAAGTACGTGGACCACTTCTAATGGTGGTCATTTTGTAACTTTCTTGTGTTTGCATGAATTGTAGGGGCTCATGATCATGTGGAAGATCATTTCCTTTCCTAGAATATAATGCTTCCATCATCGATGTTCCCACAAAATGGTGACATCTCCTTGTCATAGGTGGGATAATTACGAACACCATGAGAGAGTGTCTTGTTGTGATAGGACATCGAATGTCCATGCTGAGTGAGGACTACACCGATAGCATAGTTAGAGGCATTTTTATCAATATAGAATGGTTGTTTCAGGTCTGAAAGAGTGAGTACTGGTGTTGAGAAGAGGTGGAATTTTAGATGATAGAATAACATAGTCAGATGCATTTGTCTCAATCTCAAATGGTTGTTTCAGGTCTGAAAGAGTGAGTACTGGTGTTGAGAAGAGGTGAAATTTTAGATGCTTGAATACTTTCTGTTGTGACTCAAACTAGGATAAATTGGCTTTAGATCCACCCTTGGTCGCTTGGTTTAAGGGCCAAGCAATGTGAGAGAACCCCAACACGAACCTACGATATAAGTTGGAAAGGCGCAATAAGCTGCAGATATATGTTAGAGTTGTCGGGGCTAGCCAATCATGAATGAATTGGATCTTGTTTGGGTCTACATGCACCCCATGTTCATCCATAGTGTATCCTAGATACTGAATTCTCTGCATGCCAAATTAGAATTTCTCTGGATCGACATATAACTTGTGTTGTCGTAGGGTGCTCAAAATTTGTTGAATGTGATTGAAATATTCTGATGAAGATGAGGATGTCATCCAAATATATGACCACAAAAGAGTTTGTGAATGGCCACAAGATATCATCCATCATCCTCATGAATGTTGTTGGAGCATTAGTCAAACCAAAATGCATGACCATCCACTCAAAAAGGCCTTCTTTATACTTGAAGGTGGTCTTCCACACATCAATTTATTCAATCAAGACCTAGTGGTAGACTAACTTCATATCAATTTTACTAAAGAACTTGGCACCCTTAAGTTGATCAAGAAGATCGTCAATTTGGGGGATCAAATATCGGTTCTTGACAATGATTTTTTCCAGGCTCTATAATCAATATAGTTTTTCCATGTCCCTTCCTTCTTATACACCAATACAATTTGACTCCCACAAGGTGGGGAGCTTGGTCAAATGCGTTCCTTTTGGAGGAGCTCGCATATTTGACATTTTCTTTCCTCATTCTCCAGAAGAGAGCCTTTGTATATTGGGACATTAGGTAAATGAGCACCAAGTATCAAATCAATTGAATGTTTGACCTGACACTGCAAGGGCATCATTGCAGGTTAAGAAAATATATCTCTTTATTCCTCTACAATCTTTCCCACCTGCTTCTACTATGTAGAGAAGCCCTGTGTTGATGTGGTGGCAGTTGTAGTGACCTTTCATTCTCCTTTTGATTGGACCATGAAGAGGACAAATTTTTGGTCTGAGAGATTGTCCTTCAACACTGCTTTACTGAGATCATCATCTCAACAGTAGTGAATCATTTACTTGTTTTCATGATAGGCTAAGACTAGGACACTGTAATGGATATGAACTCCTAGTCCTAGAAATTCAATGCTAAAGCACAACTTGTTGAAATAAATTAGGATGCTATGTACCTAGTGAGTGTCTAGAAGATGCTGAAAATTGATCCTCCTATTGGAATCCTTGTTTAAATTTGTACAATATGCTTGTAAACACACATTCCATGTGTTTGAAACTCACATGGTTAATATTTCTCGACTTTCATAAGATTTTCTCATTTGGCGAATGCTCACATGGTCCAACTCACTAATATGTGAATCCATTCCTTTAACTACTGCCAACAATGATCATTAGTCCTACAGGATAATAGATTCATTGTGTTCCTAACATCAACATTTATCCATGGAATTCATATAACTTCTTGAACTTGTAAAACCATAACAAACTCATTGAAGGCATCATATTCAGAAGGGTTACCCAATGTCACCATGGTAACTCCTTCAGTCTCTTTATGTCTGCTCTCCTTCAACATGAGGGGGGAAGCCATAGAGAACTAAATATGATTTATGATGAAGAATTAGGGTTAATTTAAGATTTAGAAAACAAAATGATTTTAGTTTATATTTTTTGGGTGGTTGAAAGGAAGACTAGTTCCAAACATCAACTTAGGGTGAATGGAGTCAAAGGATATTTAGAGGGTTCAAATATATGTGAATGGTAACAATAGATAATGTTGTTACAACATGCTAGGATCTACCCAGATTGCAGAAAATTCCCTAGAGGGCACTTCCGAACATGCTCCTCAAATACATATGCATGACAAAAAAGGGGTGACCTTGCTACAAACCAAAAATTTGCCCTACCTTTCATTGAAATGGCAACAACAAATTATCTAATTTAACAACAAAAATCGGAAAGGTAAATTGATAGGAAACACCTCAATTGATGCCCTTCTTGAGATGATAGATATGCCCTTGAATCAAAGCCCCTTTGCGGTCGAATTTAGATGAAATTTCTAACAAATAGAAAGAACAATATGGATGAAAGATGGATAACCACACATGATCACATACCCTTAAACATTCATTGCCTTCAATATATATTCAATACTTATACAAAAGTTCTTTTGATCTAGATTTAGGAGCGGAACAAACTGATTAACAAATTAAATACAATAAACACAGAGATACGAAGAACAACACAGATATCCAGTGAACAAGATATTTTATTGAATAAATTAAATAGGCTGAAACTGTAAAACTGTAGAACTGAAACACTTGCTCGAATGGTGGTAGCTATCTCTGAGAAGAGATGTGGCTGCTATGCGCATCTGTTTGAGAAGAATGATTACAATGAGGCTCTAGAGGACTTTTTATCATTACTCATGAATTCCAAAACCCTAGACATCCAAAAACCTAACCCTAGGAGATGACACAGCAAAAGTAATGTGGGCCCATATGGGTAAGTTGGTACGTCAACTTCCTGGGGTCGTAACTTTTGCATACGACCTCCGTTTTAGGCGCGTGATATCTCGTTGGAAAGGTATTTTCGAGAAATACACATTACACCATCAAAATTTGACTTTGTCTATAGTTTGACTATGAAGAGACAAAAAACACTGTTTAGGGCCCCAAAATGGCCCTAGAAGTACAACAAGATGTGCTGACATGAAAACATACAAAATAAGCCAATTGGATTAAGTGGGAGGCCACCAATATCCACATGGAAGACGTGTAGGGCTTCAGACAACCCTGAAATTGTATAACCCACAATTACAAATAAGTATAGAAGAACGTGCTGAACTAAAAACTGTCAAGAGGAGCGAGTTGGAATAGGTGGGTGGCCACCAATATCCACTTGGATTAGTCCTACCCCCTTAGGAAGAAATGGTCTCCATTGCGTTGATTTCCCCAATCAGGTGAGGAATGTTTTTTTGAATTTGGCCCAGGTGAGCCACTTTCCTTAGTGGAGGAGCTAACCTGCCTTGACAACCCGATAAAGATGGATCCTCTACTGGTGAGTGCCATTGACCTGTGTGTCCACTATCTGACTAGTGGATGCATGTTCCACGTAGTCAAGGTTGATATCTATTGGTTTCATCTGTTTTGCGATCTCCAAGGTGTCCAATAATGGTGGAAAATATGGCCGAAGGAGGTCCACATTGAACACTGGGTGCAAGCCAAGGAAGGGTGGAGTGTTGAGATCAAAAGCATTGCTACCCACAACCTTGGTGATGGTGTAAGGCCCATAACGAAGTGGGAGGAGCTTTTGATGGGGCCCTGTAAGATGCTCCTTCTGCAAATGTAACCAGAACTTGTCTCCAACCTAAAACTAGTGTGGTACCCTATGTTGATCATGGCATTGCTTGTACTTAGCATTGGATTTCTACAAAATCTCATGGACCTGTTGGCGGATGTGCCGAATCCGCTCAATGAATCTGGTGGCTTTGTCAGTATCATAATGAACATGTGAAGAGTTTGTTTCTGTGGTTTCCAGAGGTAGTGCAACATCAATGGGACCCAAGGGTTGGAATCCTAGTCCCACCTGAAATGGGCTATGGCTGGTGGAGCTATGGGGAGCCCTGTTGTAACTTTTATGAACATAAGGGAGACTCTCATCCGATGTACATGGATTCTTAGAGTTGTACATGCGTAGGATGTGCACAATCATCCAATTGACGACCTCTGTTTGGCCGTCTGTTTGGGGGTGGAAAACAATGGATTTAGTGAGCTTGGTGTCCAACAGTGACTCGAGACTCGACCAAAATGTGCTGATGAACCTGTTGTCCTGGTCTGAGATGATGGTCTGTGGTATCCCAAAATGGACCCACACTCGTTTGAAGAAGATATTAGGAGTATCTTCCACTATGATGTTCTTCTTGTAGGCTGTGAGGATGGCCATCTTCGAAAACCGATCAATGACCACAAATACACAATCATTTCCTTGCTTGGTGGACAAACGGCCAGACATGTAATCCACTGAGATGGATTCCCAAGGCTTATCGGGGGTAGGAAGAGGGGTGTATAAGCCTTGCTTCTTGATGGATGTCTTGGTAATGGCACATGAAGTGAAATATATGATATACTTGCTGACATACTGTCGAAGTTTTGGCCAATACTTTTTTTTCTGGAGAACGACCACAATTCTCTCCATGCCAAAATGTCTTGCCATCCGACTGTAGTGGGCTTCCCAAATCAGCTTTGCACGCTCACTTGCAGGAATATAGAGATGGCCCAGATGGCATAACAACCCATCCTGAATGTGAAAATTAGTGACAATCACGCATGTACCCAAGAGCTGATAGGTGGTGGCGATGTCATGGTCTTGTTGATAAAGTTGGGGCCACTCAGATGCCTCATGTCCACATGAATGGAGAACAATGGTGAGTGTAGCTATGGGAGTTCGACTGAGGAAGTCAATGAGACGATTTGTGCTCCCTATCTTATACTTTATGTTGAGATGGAACTATTGCAGGTAGGTGGACCACTTCTGATGGCAGTCATTCTGCAACTTCCCCTATGTCTGTATGAAATGCAGAGGATTGTGATCAGTGTGGATGCCCATATCTTTTCCTAGAATGTAATGTTTCCATTGACGACATACTTGTACAATGGAATACATTTCCTTGTCATAGGTGGGGTATTTTCAGACAATATCCGAGAGTGATCACTATGGTATTCCATCGAATGACCGTGCTGAGTGAGAACTGTACCTAAAACATAGTCAGATGCATCAGTATCAATCTCGAACGGTTGTTGCAGATCATGCAAGGAGACTACTGGATCTGAGCACAAGTGATGCTTCAGATCATCAAATTCTCATTGTTGTTCCTTCCCCCACACAAACGTTTCCCTGCCACCGCCCTTGGTCACGTGGCTGAGGTCCCATGCAATATGGGAGAATCCCAACACAAACCATCTATAGAAGTTGGCCAGTCCCAAGAATCTCTGAAGCTTGGTTAGTGTGGTGGGGGCTGGCCAGTCACAGATGACTTGGATCTTAGCAGGATCAACATATTCTCTATGCTAATTAATAATTTAGCCCAAGTATTAGACCCTGTTTATGCCAAAGGAACATTTTTCCAAGTTGGCATATAGCTTGTGTTGCCACAGAGTGCTCAAAGCTTGTTGAATATGTTGCATGTGCTCCTCCCAAGTTCTATTGAAGATGAGGATGTCATCCAAATATACCACCACAAAAGAGTTGGGGAAGGGTCTCAATACATCATCCATACACCTCATGAAAGTGGCTGGTGCATTTGTTAGGCCAAAGGGCATGACTAACCATTTGAAGAGACCTTCTTTAGATTTGAAAGTTGTCTTCTAGACATCAGTTGGTTCGATGGGAACCTGGTGGTAGTCAGACTTTAGGTCAATATTGCTGAAGAAATTTTCCCCCTTAAGTTGGTTAAGAAGGTCATCAATCTTGGGAATTAGGTACCGGTTTCTGACTGTGATTTTGTTTAATGCTCTGTAATCAATGCAGAGTCACCAGGTCCCTTCCTTCTTCTACATCAGTACAATTGGGATTCCACAAGGAGAGGAGTTGGGTATGATGTGTCCCTTTTGAATAATCTCTTGGATTTGATGGTTTATTTCATCATTTTCCATCAGGGAGCGATGATAGACTGGTCCATTAGGGAGAGGTGCACTGGGGGTTAGATCAATTGGATTCTTGAATTGGCAGTGCATCGGTACCTCGGTGGGTGAGGAGAAGATCTCTCTGTACTCTTTCATGATACCGTCCACTTGCTTCTGCTGCAAAGAGAGGCTCTGTGTAGAGGCCATAGATGTGGAAAAAACCTTTTGCTTACTATGAGAATGGATCACAAAGAAGATGAACTTCCTGGTCTGTGAAATGACCTTACTGCATTTCTTATCAGAGATTAAAGAAATAGCTGTAGGAGATGCTACCTCTCGTATCTTGTACAATTGTCTACCCAAAGTAATAATAACACTGCAGGGTCTAGACTCATACACAACATGATGCTTCCATAAATATGGTTGTCCTAAAAGAACATCACAAACTTCAAGGGCATAAATTTCACACAATACCTCATCTTTGAAAGGCTTGATTCTGTAGGGCAGGAGACACTATTCGCTAACATGAAGATCTCTTCCTTGGCAAAGCCAGCCGATGGTGTAGGGCTACGGGTGCGGTGTCAGTAGGTCCAACCACTTGACAACCTCTGCTAAGATCATGTTCTTTTGACTGCCACTATCGACAATGAAATATAACAAAGCCCACTTTACCCACATCTGTGAGTGAAAGAAGTGTTCCCCTTCCTATGGTTCTTCTAGTTCGCTTGGCTGGACTTTGGTGGTAGTGACAGTGGCACTGGGTTCAACATCAATAATCCACTTCCCTCCTTCTGGATTTGATTCATAATCATAATCGACCTCTGACTCGGAAGCCTTTAGCTCGACCATGAGTGATTTCTTGGATTGACATTCCTTAGTGTTGTGGCAACGGATTTTATGGTATTCACACCATTTTCCCGTGTCCTTCGTTTTCTCATTTCCCTTCTTGTGTTGCGTCTTAGACTGGTTGTGCTATAGGGACAACCTAGGGTTCTCATTGCAAGAGAGATGAACAGAGTAGTTCTTGTGATGAACTATTCAAGGATAAGGCATCATCGACGGTAATGATAGTTTGTCGCAAGAGCGATAAAGCCTCTATAGTTGCGACAAACTATCAATACTATCGACAATCTTATTTTTCGCAAGAGAGACGACCATAATAGTTCTTGAAAAAAACTATGAATACCATCGACGATCTTATTTGTCGCAAGAGAGATGACTGGAGTAGTTCTTGCGATGAAATATCAATACTATCGACGATATTATTCGTCGCAAGAGAGACGACCATAGTAGTTCTTCACGTTTGTCGCTCTTGAGACCTATGGTTGTTTTCATCTCAAGAGTGATGAACGTGGGATAGATTTATAAAAAAATTGAAAAATTCAACTCTTTATCTTCAATTTTGTGACAAAATGGTACTTTCTTCTCAAGTAGTCATTGCAAATTTTTCAATATGTAGTAGTGCCTTTACCCACATATGTGAATGGAAGAGGAACTCCCACTCCCCAGGCTCCCTTGACACTTTTGGTTGGATCTTTGCGGTTGAAATGGTAGCACTCGGTTTTGTGTCAATGATTCAATTTCCCTTATCCTACTTTGAATCAGAGTCCAAGCCAAAGTCCAATTCTTTTTCTTTTAGCTCGACCAATAATGATTGTTTCAAGCAACATTCATCAACGTTGCGCTAGGGGATGTTTTGAAACTCACACCACTTTCCTGTGTCCTTCAAATTCCTGTTACCCTTCTTTGTTTGTGGCTTGGACTGGTTGTATTGAGGTTGGATATCCTTGCTCTGGCCTTTGTTTTGTGAGTTAGGGCCACCTTTACCATGCTTTTGTTGCAACAAATTTGCATACCCAAAATCTTTCTTATTCCTCTCCTTAAATTTTGGCTCGATTTTGACAACATATCGATAAGTGGCTTCCAATGAGGAGATGTCCAATAAATCCATCTCTGTTTGGATGTACCTATGTAGGCCACTGTGGTACTTCAAAACTAGGTTTCACTCAGAGTCTTTGATACCCAAATTTGAGTGCAAGTTAAGGAAGGTATTGGTGTACTTTGGAACCATTTGGTCTCTCTCTCATAACACAAGGTTGTCCATCTTGTGTACTGGTCATCATAGTTTCCAACATAGTAGAATTCATCCTTGGAGGCATCAAAAAAAGCTGTCCAAGTGGGTTCTGTCTTAAATGTTGTAGATTCATCTCCTTCATGTATCTCCTAGTAATTTTCGCACCAATATTTGACATGGGGAAGGGCCTTAAGGAGAGCAAAGGTGATCTTTTCAATGTTTGAAATATTTTGAATAGAGTAATAACCCTATAACAGATTTAACCATTTCTCTAAAGAATCTACATCTATCTTGCCTTAAAATAAAGGAATTTCAATGTGAACTTGTACCTTGAAGGGTGTTGCACCTCTGAAATGGTTGCTTGTTGAAGGTGTCTCGGTCATTGTTTGTAGTCATCGAAGGATCTAGGAAAAATTATCCATCATCTTGTTCCTCTATTGTGTGAGGGATTCCTTAAGAAACAACTTTATAGGATCTCTTACTCTATCATATCTCTTTTCATTTTCAATGGGAGGTCGTTTGGGTTGGAAAAAGTGGTCTTCCCCAAGTGAAATTGGTTCGATACCCAAATCTCTATACCCTGTCCTCATTAAGGAAATGTAGTGAGAAACAACAATGTCTGGATTGTATAGAGAAATAAATGAAATGCAAGAATATGCATGGAAACACACACACATAAATATTACATAGAGCACAATGATACAATGAGGACCAAATTCTATTAATAAATGAAAATATGAAAATATTGTGAAATGCAAAGCAATACAAACTAGCTAGTATAGTGGTAGCTTATCTTTGAAGAGAGAGGTGTTGGCTACACTCATTCACAACAAGCCCATTTGATGAGGCCAAAATTTCCTTTTAAAATAAAGTAATAAAACCTACGAAGTAAAAAACTTAAATATCCAAAACCCTGACCCTAGGAGATGAAGTGGAAAAAGGAATATGGGCACCGAGGAGTCTAGTTGAAACATCAACTCCTCGGGGTTGCAACTTCTGCATACAAACTCCATTTGGGGCGCACAATGGCTCATTGGAAAGATATTGATGAGAAAATACATTTTAGTTAGGGATTAGGCATGCCATGTAAATTCTGATCCGTCACAGACCCAAAAAACATTGTTTGGGGCCTCGAAAATGTGTTGGAAGTTTGAGACTTGAAAGACTGTACAAAAATTGCTAAGATGGGGAACTGTTCTGAGTCAATGGAAGAGGTGGGTGGATGCTAGTATCAAACTAGATAATTCACAATATCTTGGTGTGCTTCATCGGATCCGTTTTTCCTTGATTTCTATGAAAGAAGAGGTTTGTGTGTGAGGGTGAAACGACCTTTAGTAGGCATGCTTGTGATAGAAGTGTATGCATGCACCATCCTTATTTAGAAGTGTTATTCCAGGTTAGGAAAGTGCTCACTTTTCTTATTTTATATTATTTGTTATTTCTAGTTAGTTTTTGTTCTATTTTTAGACTAGACATCTTGCACAAGAAGGTTAAAATTTAGCCAGGGCATAGATCTCAAGGAAGCTAGTGCATGCAAGGTGATTTCCTCTAGGCATGCTTAGGGTCAAGGTTTCTATTTCCAACCTAAGCACACCTCAAGAATGGGTAGAATTATTTTTGTAAGCCTAGTCTCTCTAGTTATATAAGGAGAGATAGGGCACTTGATGATAGGCGAATATATATAGGACTTTTGAACTATTACATTGTATTTTTGTTCCTCTGGTTAATAGAAGAAATATGTGATTGAGTGTTGCATATTTGTATTCACTGTTCATGTTTTCATTGTGATGTATTTGTAGAATCTACCATCTAGATTTTGCAGCTTTTGTAGGAGTTTATCAATTTTATTTTTTTGAGTTTTAGAGTTTGAATTTCTGAGTGCAGAATATGTTTACCATGATCTGAAATAATTTTAACATGTTAACCCCTCATCCATGGTGACACCATCATCCTTGTATTCAATAAGATTTATTTCGAGAAAGCTAAGGACGTGCACACTATCATCTACTTCAATAGAAAGAAATATGGATGGGATCACCAATTTAATTGGTTCAAGACTATGGTTTTGTAAATATGGTGTGTGCAAGTAATTTATAACATGCATATAAGTTGAATGTATGTGTTAAACCTTGGTAACGTGTGCAGTTGGAATAAATGGAATTGAAGGAAGATGTCTTCAAACTATACAAGTACTATGTTGAAGAAACTTTGCACATTGCAAACACTATATATGGAGGATCATTTGATAATGGTGAGCATCCATTTCAATGTTTCATAAGTCTCTCTTTGTCTCTATGTCTTGTATTTAAAATATCTCATGAAAATTATTTATTTCTACCTCAAAAAATATGTTGAAAATATGGCGATGGTAGTTAGAATCGACATGTTATAACATTATTCTAATATGTTATTAAAGATGTGACTAGATTATCTAAAAGTTTAGTAGGTTTTTAAACTTTGTTCTAGGGTGAAAACATAGAGAAATAGTAAGAGGAATTGAGACTTTCAAATCTCACCCTCAAACAATCTATTAATATCATACATATGGAGATGTGTTGTAGACCCATCAAAGTATCTTCATTTTCACTAGTATATAATTGGTCAACTTAGTGAAATTTATGTGGTTTGGTTATTTGAAATCTACAAGGAGATGATCATCATCTCAACAATAGTGCATCATTTACTTGTTTTCATGATAGGCTAAGACTAGGACGTTGTAATGGATACACACTCCTAGTCCTAGAAACTCAATGCTAAAGCACAACTTGTTGAAATAAATGAGGATGCTATGTACCTAGTGAGTGTCTAGAAGATGTTGACAATTGATCCTCCTATTGGAATCCTTATTTAAATTTGTACAATATGATTGTAAACACACATTCCATGTGTTTGAAGCTCACATGGTTAATATTTCTCGACTTTCATAAGATTTTCTCATTTGGCGAATGCTCACATGGTCCAACTCACTAATATGTGAATCCATTGCTTTAACCACTGCCAACAATCATCATTAGTCCTACTGGATAATAGATTCATTGTGTTCCTAACATCAACATTTATCCATGGAATTCATATAAGTTCTTGAAATTTTAAAACCATAACAAACTCATTGAAGGCATCATATATTCATATAAGCAACTTTTTACCTCCCAATGCTCACTTTGTGTGGTAAATTCCTAAAACACAAGTCAAACCTTAGGGGAAATTCATAAGGGTTACCCAATGTCACCATGGTAACTCCTTCTCTCTCTTTAGGTATGATCTACTTCAACACAAGGGGGGAATCCCTAGAGAACTAAATATGATTTATGATGAAGACTTAGGGTTCATTTCACATTTAGAAAATAAAATGATTTTAGTTTATATTTTTTGGGTGGTTGAAAGGAAGACTAGTGCCAAACATCAACTTAGGGTGAATGGAGTCAAAGGATATTTAGAGGGTTCGAATATATGTGAATGGTAACAATAGATAATGTTGTTACAACATTATAGGATCTACCTAGATTGCAGAAAATTTCTTAGAGGGCCCTTCCGAAGGTGCTCCTCAAATACATATGCATGACAAAAAAGGGGTGACCTTGCCACAAACCAAATTTTTTCCCTACCTTTCATTGAAATGAAAACAACAAATTATCTAATTTAACAACAAAAATCAGCAAGGTAAATTGATAGGAAACACCTCAACCAAAGCCCTTCTTGAGATGACAGATATGCCCTTGAATCAAAGCCCCTTTGTAGCCAAATTTAGATGAAATTTCTAACAAATAGAAAGAACAATATGGATGCAAGAAGGAGAACCACACATGATCAAATACCCTTAAACATTCATTGCCTTCAATAGATATTCAATACTTATCCAAAGAGTTCTTTTGATCTAGATTTAGGAGCAGAAGGAACTGATTAACACACTAAATACAATAAACACAGAAATATGAAGAACAACAGATATATCCAGTGAATAATATCTTCTATTGAATAAATGAAATAGGATGAAACTGTAAAGCTACAAAACTAAAACACTTTCTCGAATGGTGGTAGATATCTCTGAGAAGAGATGTGGCTGCTACGCACATCCATTTGAGAAGAATGATTACAATGAGGCTCTAGAGGCCCTTTTATCATTACTCATGAATGCCAAAACTCTAGACATCCAAAAACCTAACCCTAGAAGATGAAACGCCAAAGTTATGTGGGCCCCTATAGGCAAGCTGGTATGTCAACTTCCCAGGGTCGTAACTTTTGGATACGACCTCCATTTTAGGCATGTGATAGTGTAAGGCCCATAGCGAAGTGGGAGGAGATTTCGATGGGGCTCTATAAGATGCTCCTTCTACAAATGTAACCAAACCTTGTCTCCAACCTAAAACTGGTGCGGTACCATGTGTTGATCATGGCACTGCTTGTACTTAGCATCGGCTTTCTGCAAAATATAAGGACCTATTGGCAGATGTGTCGAATCTGCTCAATGAATCTAGTGGCTTTTTTGGTCTCATAATGAACATGTGAAGAGTCTGTCTGTGTGGTTTCCAGAGGTAGTGCAACATCAATGGGACCCAAGGGTTTAAATCTCGGTCCCACCTGAAATGGGCTATGGTTGGTGGAGCTATGGAGAGCCATGTTGTAACTATGCTGAACATAGGGGAGACTCTCATCCCATGTATGCAAATGATTAGAGTTGTACATGCGTAGGATGTGCACAATCATCCGATTGATGAACTTTGTTTCGCTGTCTGTTTAGGGGTGGAAAGAAGTGGATTTAGTGAGCTTGGTGTCCAACAATGACAAGAGACTCGACCAAAATGTGCTAAGGAACCTATTTTCATGGTCAGAGATGATGGTTTGTGGTATCCAAAAATGGATCCACACTCGTTCGAAGAAGATCTTGGAAGTATCTGTTGTTGTGATTTTCTTCTTGCAGGCTGTGAGGATGGCCATCTTCAAAAACATACTTGCTGACATCCTATCAAAGTTTTGACCAATAAAAATGTTTCTGGAGAATGACCACAATTTTCTCCATGCCAAAATGTCGTGCCATCTTACTATAGTAGGATTCCCAAATAATATTTTCACGCTCGCTTGCAGGAACACAGAGATGGCCCAGATGGAATAACAACCCGTCTTGAATGTGAAAATCAGTGACAGTCGTGCCTATACCCAAGAGATGATAGGTGGTGGAAAAGTCAGGATCTTGATGATAAAGTTGGGGCCACTCAGATGCCTCATGTCCATAGGAATGGAGCACAGTGGTGAGTGCAGACACGAGAGTTTAACTGAGGAAGTCAACGACATGATTTTTTCTCCATGTCTTATACTTGATGTTGATATGAACCACTACAGTAGGTGGGACATTTATGATGGAGGTCGTTATGCAACTTCCCCTATGTTAGTATGAATTGCATAGGCTTGTGATCAGTGTGGATGATAATCTCCTTTACCAGAATGTAATGTTTCCATTCACAACATGCTTGTACAATGGAATACATTTTTTTGTCATAGGTGGGGTATTTTTGGACAGTATTTGAGAGTGTCTCACCATGGTATGCCATCGGATGACCGTGTTGAGTGAGAATTTCACTTACAACATAGTTATATGCATCAGTCTCAATCTCGAACGGTTGTTGCAGATCGTGCAAGGAGAGTACTGGAGATGAGCACAAGCGATGCTTCAGATCATCAAATGCTCATTGTTGTTCCTTCCCCCACACAAAATTTTCCTTGCCATCGCCCTTGGTCACATGGCTGAGGGCCCATCCAATATTGGAGAATCCCAACACAAACCGTCGATAGAAGTTGGCTAGTCAAAAGAAGCTCTGAAGCTCGGTTAGTGTGGTCAGGGCTGGCTAGTCATGGATGAATTGGATCTTAGCAATATCAACATGTTCTCCATGCTCATCAACAATGTATCCCAAGTATTGGACCCTATTCATGCCAAAGGAACATTTTTTCCAAGTTTTCATATAGCTTGTGTTGCCACAGAGTGCTCAAGACCTGCTGAATATGCTACATGTGCTCCTCCCAATTTCTGCTGAAGATGAGGATGTCATCCAAATATACCACCACAAAAGAGTTGGCAAAGGGTCTCAATACATCATCCATCAACCTCATGAAAGTGGCTGGTGCATTTTTTAGGCTAAAGGGCATGGCCAACCATTCGAGAACACCTTCTTTAGATTTGAAAGTTGTCTTCCAGACATCCGTTGGTTCGATGGGAACCTGGTGGTAGCTGGACTTTAGGTCAATCTTGCCGAAGAACTTTTCCCCCTTGAGTTGGTCAAGAAGGTCATCAATCTTGGGAATTGGGTACCAGTTTCTAACTGTGATTTTGTTTAATGATCTGTAATCAATGCAGAGTCACTAGGTCCCGTCCTTCTTCTGCACCAGTACAATCAGGCTTCTGCAAGGGGAGGAGATGGGTCTGATGTGTCCCTTTTGAAAAATCTCTTGGATCTGACGCTTGATTTCATTATTTTCCATCAATGAGCAATGCTAGGCTGGTCCATTAGGGAGAGGTGCACCAGGTTTAGATCAATTGGATTCTTGACTTGGCAGTGCGTCGGTACCTCGATGGGTGAGGATAAGATATCTTTGTACTCTTCCACGATCCCGTCCACTTGCTTCTGCTGCAAAGAGAGGCTTTGTGTATAGGCCACATATGTGGTAGTGACCTTCTTCTCACTGTGAGCATAGATCACAAAAAAGATGAACTTCCCGATCTGTGAAATGACCTTACTGCATTGCTTAGCAGAGATTAAAGAAATAGTGGTAGGCAGTGCTACCTCTGGTATCCTTTTACAATTGTCTATCCTTTTAAAATGTTACTCTGGTGTCCGTCTTCGTTTTCTCATTTCCCTTCTTGTGTTGCGGCTTGGACTAGTTGTATTGAGAGTGGCCATATTTGCTCTATCCCTTGCTATGTGGGTTGGGGCCGCCTTTTCCTTGCTTCGATTATGAGGAGTTTTTAGATCCAAACTCTCGCCTCTTCTGCTTAAATTTCTGCTCGATCTTGACAACATATCTATAAGCTGTACCCAATGAGGCGATGTACAGAAACTCCATTTCTATTTGAATGTATCTATGAAAACAACCATGATATTTGAGCACTAGATTTCACTCAGAGTATTCGATACCCAATTTGGTGCGCATGGTATGGAAAATATTGGTGAAATCTAGTATTTTCTGGTCCCTTTCTCGACGTAGGGTGGTCCATTTGGTGTACTGGTCCTCGTAGCTTACAACGGGGTAGTACTATTATTTAATGGCATCCCAGAAGGAATCCCATGTAGGGGAAGCCAAAAATATTGCATATTCCTCTATGGCCCTTTGCTTAGAGTAAGTATCCCACCAGTCCTTAACATGGGGGACGACCTTGAGGAGTGCAAAAGTAATATTTTCCCTATCGGAAACATTATGGACCGAAAAATACCCATTGAGAAAATTCAACCATTTATCTACAACATCCACATCTATCAGTCCTTCAAATAATGTAATATCAAAATTTACCTGTACCTTGAAGGGGGTTGCATGGCCAGTTGATGAAGATGCTTCTCCTGTGGGCAATCGCTGAAGGATCTGCACAAATTTTTCCATCATTTCATTCCTTTGTCGTGCAAGGGCTTACTCGAGAAACATTTTAAAAGGATCTCCTACTCCATAATCTTGTTTTCGTCCCCCATGGGTTTTTGTCAGGATCGACATGACCGATATTGCAACGATTCAATTGGTTCGAGTCCCAACTTCTTGTACCCATATCTTGTCAAGGAAATGAACATAGAAAAATAAATGAAGAGCAGACTACTCTTATAGCACTGATCCAGATTTAGGAGCAGAACAAACTGGTTAACAGACTGAATACAATAAACACAGAGATATGAAGAATAACATAGATATCCAGTGAACAATATCTTCTATTGAATAAATGAAATAGGTTGAAACTGTAAAACTGCAAAACTGAAACACTTGCTCGAATGGTGGTAGATATCTCTGAGAAGAGATGTAGCTTCTACACACATCCATATGAGAAGAATGATTACAATGAGGCTCCAGTGGCATTTTTATTATTACTAATGAATGCCAAAACCATATACATCCAAAAACCTAACTCTAGGAGATGAAACACCAAAAGTTATGTGGGCCCCTATGGGTAAGTTGGTACCTCAACTTCCCGGGGTCGTAACTTTTGCATATGACCTCCGCTTTAGGTGCGTGATAGCCCATTGGAAATGTCTTTCGATAACTACACATTACACCATCAAACTCTAACTTCATATATATTTTGAATGTGGCAAGCCAAAAATACACTATTTAGGGCCCCAAAATGGCCATGGAAGTACAACAAAATGTGTTGACATGAAAAAATACAAAATAAGTTAGTTGGATTAAGTGGGAGGCCAACAATATCCACCTAGAATATGTGTAGGGATTCTGACAACCCCAGAAGTGTAGAACCCACAATTAAAAAGAAGTACAAAAGAATGTGTTGAACTAGAAACTATCAAGAGGATCTAGTTGGAATAGGTGGGTGGCCACCAATATCCACCTGGATCATGTTTTCTCAATCCTTCAACAACCATTACAACGAGGAATTTATATAGAGATTTGAGTCAAAACCCTCAACAATAAAATAATAATAAACAAGGTATAGATCTATGATCTCTCTTAGGAAGAATAAAAAATATAATATCTCCTAACCACCTCAAAGACAAGTCAAATACTATGCCTCCAAATATGTGAAGTAACGCCTCAAAATATGATCCATAATGAAGAAAAAGGCATAAAGAATGGAAAAAAATGGACATCAAGCCAACATCCTCTATATACACCCTGCTTGAGCAATGACTTCAATTGGGATGAAGGTATCATACAACATGAGGAGAAACACAACTCTTGCCACAAATATAATTGAACATCAACCTAACAAGTGGGAGGTCATATTCATTATATTCAACATAACAATATACAAGACAATAGTGGGTTAACAACCTCCTTGAAAATCCCAACATATAGGTATAGCCCATGATGGCTCCAAAGTCAAAATTTTCATCACTAACATATAGTTTCTTAGATTGTACCTTAGTCTTCTATAACCTAGGCACATGTGTGGTAGTCCTAGATGCACTTGTGAACTTATTTGTGTGCTTCAGTTACAATAGTTCTAACTACATAGCGAGGGAATACTTCCTCTCTTATAGATTCAATGGTATGGAACATTATATTATGTAGGAATGATTGTTGTCCTATTTCTTGCAATATATCCTCTACTATTTTCATGTTATCCTAAAAAAATTGCATGTGTTAGTTTTTTTTTA
>SNQJ01S0183541.1:5471-19115 GCA_010110895.2 Picea sitchensis | reverse complement strand
ATTGAAGAAATATGTACATGATGCTAATCATATAATTGACTGGTCTGTGATCTAGGTGGAACCGGAGGGAGAATTTCTACCAGAACCCCAATGCATACTGGATAGAAAGGAAACCCCGCTCCGGAACCGAACCATTGCATAGCTCAAGGTGCAGTGGAAACATTTTGGCCCAAATGAGGCTACATGGGAAATGGAGGATGCCATGAGACAAACATACCCGATTTTGTTTACTTCTGTGCATGCAATTCATGTTAATAGATAAGAACATCGAGGACAATGTTCCTTTTAAGGGGGAGGGAATTG
Source organism: Picea sitchensis (assembly GCA_010110895.2). Taxonomy (NCBI): domain Eukaryota; kingdom Viridiplantae; phylum Streptophyta; class Pinopsida; order Pinales; family Pinaceae; genus Picea; species Picea sitchensis. The sequence continues at coordinate 18,812 of SNQJ01S0183541.1, read as the reverse complement.
TAACACCTTGTTTCCCCCAGTTTGTAAAATTAACTGGACTGGCCAAGAACTGTGGCAAACTCATGAATGTGAACATGTGATGTGAATGGACCTTATGGAAAAGGTCAATAAATGTAAATAACATTATGAATTTATATTACAGGACTGCTGAGAGGGGATGTGCAGAAAAAGAGACCACGATGGCGGTGGAAGGCACCTGGAAAGGTGGCGTTAATTTCCACTGAGGATTAATACCATATTTGGACTCCACTGGCCTGGAGAACCAAAAGCGGCTCGCTAGCCCTGAATTAAATATCTTGCAGGCTGGTAGGTAGATGGTTTAATGAGGGATGGGAGGTGAACCGCCCATCCGTAGAGCTGTCAGGCCTGACCGGCGTGAGGGTAATCGCGCCACACGCAACCTCACAAGAGGATAAGGCATGGGGTAGAAGCGATTGGGGGGGCAAGATGCGAGGGGAGAACTCTGGCGATATGCAGAGTGAGTGATAGCAGAGAGGAAGGAGAGTAACCTTTGCTCCTGGTCACTGACAGACGGAGAGACACAGTCTCACAACATCATGGTCTCAGCTCGGGGGTGGCTAGTGGTAAATCCGTTGGGAGTCGCTAAGCCTACGGTTGGGTGGAAACGGACACCCCTCTCAGCAGTTGCATAACCCCTGGTGTTATTTCTTGATAAGTGTTTTGCCTTTGGCATCTTGAAATATATGTATATGTTTATTCTGATGATTATGCCCATAAGCTGTGAAACTTTGAATGATTTCATTATAAGAATGTCTATATGGTATTTTGATCAGTACCAGTAGTTGTCTATTTGTATGGAAGGACTATGTATGGCTTATGTCCTCATGAATCATTAATTATATGCGTACTGTTCTAATTCAGACTTCACGTCTGGTTCTCGGGAGAGCGACATCCTTATCTGCTTCAGATAGTACCCTGGGTAAACCTTCCCATAGAGATACCCTTCTCAAAAAGCCCGTCAAGAACCTGGAAGGAGGACGTGAGAGCACAAGGCCCTAAGAAATCACTGATAGGTATTGAATCAACGGACGAGATCCCATCGGGGGGTCTGTGGTCACTCACGACCGTCAGATAAGAAGAATAAGCTGGAAGGATAAGTACTTCAACCTTGATAGGTGTTGATCGACGGAAGAGATCCTGTCAGGAAATCTATGGTCACTCATGACCGTTAGATTCGGTAAAGGAAGCTGGAAAGTTAAGGGCCTTAACTTTGATAGATGGTGAACGACGAATGAGATCCTGTCGGGAAATCTACGGTCACACACGACCGTTAGATTGGTAGGAGAAAGTAGGGTGTTAAACGCCCTACTACTTAGTTTCTCTGTGACTTCATGGATAGCGAAGAAATCGGGACCGTAGATCCCCAAAGTCCATGAGAGTATCTGGACCGTGGATCTTTCCATGTTTAGGAAGTCGTGGGAGAACTCACAAGTTAGGAATCTGTCTGAGCCATCAGATTTCGGCTGAAAAACCCGACAGCCGATGGATCTGTCAGAAGATACCTGAGGGTTAACACCCTAGTGGATCAGGACTTTCCATTGTGAAAACCTCGAAATAGATTTGATCCATCCGATTGACGGAGACCACGTGTCGAGGGATCACCCACTTCGAGAAATTGGGAATCGCGGAATCGGGATTCCTGTTGACAAGAGATCGAGACTTTCCATTGTGTAAAACCTAGGATAGATCTGAGCCGTCCGATGGACGGAGGCCACGTGTCGTAAGATCTCCCATTTTGAGAAATCGGGAATCGCGGAATCGGGATTCATGTTGACAAGAGTGCGATAATTTCCATGATGAAAACCCCGGGATGGATCTGAGCCGTTTGATTGACGGAGGCCACGCGTCGTGAGATCTCCCATTTCGGGAAATTGGAAATTGCGAGATCGAGAGTCCTAGCGACAAGGCTTCGGGACTTTCTTGGGTGGAAACCCTAGAGTAGTTGCAGACCGTCCGATTTAAGGAGGTGACGTGTCAAGAGATTACCCGTTTCGGGAAATCGGGGATTGGGGATTCGGGAGTTCCGTTGACAAAAAACCAGGCTCTTGCCTTGACAAATCCCGACCCATAATGACGAGACGATAGTAGGTAGCTAAGTCCCAATGGACGGACGAGATTCCTTTGAGGAATCTCAGGGGCTGTAATGACCGTCCGATGTAAGGAAGATATACTGTCTTTAAGCTGGGGCGTGAATGCGCCTAAAGATAAGCAACGAGCAGGTTTGGATGACAAGAGTCCACCTGCCCAGATCTACGGCTGAGGATTCATTCCGGAGCCCCCTTGCCATTCTGCTTTTAATGGGGGGGGGGGGTCCAGAATTGGATGCGCAACTCTCGAACGGTCGAGATTAATCCATCATGATCAACGACGCTCAGGTGGATTCCGGACCCCCCTTGCCATTCTTCCTTTAATGGGGGGGAGGGGGGGTCCGGAATAGTGTGGAGAGCGAAGTGGGGCCCCCTCCTGTCATGTCGACTACCGTGTCGCGTTCCCCTCTCCGCCACCTGTATTCCACTTAACCGCGCAACGAGGTTGTTTCTCATTGGCTGTTCTCTAGCCCTGTTGAGATTTGTTCCTATTGGCCATTTGCTATCCCTGTAGGGATTCGTCCCCATTGGCCGATCACTAGCCCTATTGGGGTTCGGTGGTGGCCAAGTCGAACGACTCGACATCACTATAGCGTCGAGGCGCGAAGTATGAAAGAGGTACTACGTTTATTTGAACGGTGATCGTAACCTGCGATCACATGGGAACAGAGAGAGACAGAAAGGGCCAGCTTACACTGGGCCTCCATGGATATTTAGGGGTTTTGATTCGGCATAAGACCAAAAAAATCCGATTTAGGTAGTGGGTGTGTGACACTACAAGTCCTACTTTTTTATCATTTCATCCAAACAATCTGCTCTTAGCCACTGCTTATAGTTTTGACAATCTAGAGTATTTTTGTCTTCTATTTGAAGTCTAAATGTATAATGGCCTTTGGTTGTTCAATATAGGAATGCCTCGATTTATTATTATTTTATGCCTTAAACTAATGTCTTGTGGAGTTTCTTATAATATTTAATTTCTCGGATCTTGTAGGTGTATGCTTTTTTCACTTTTGGTTTCTGTTAGGGTTTCTGCAATTTTCTGTTGCACTTTGTCTGTAGGTTGTATCGAGTTGCATATATTTTGTGTCTTCAATTTGTATAGGCCGATAGGGTTTCTGAGTTTTTTTTCTGCATATCTATTTACAGGGCATCTATTTTCTTCTTTTTAATCCTTCATATATAGTACTGTTTTGCACCTTTTTTAATTTATATGTTGACATATTCTTTTATGATGCCTGTATTATTCACTCTAGTATGTGTTTTGACAAATAATATTTTTGTGATGATTTGCATGTTAGGGTTTTAACGAAGATTGATAAATCTTTTTAAGACCCTCACCAGCAAGACCATCACTCTCGAGGTCGAAAGCTCTGACACTATTGACAATCTTAAAGCTAAGATCCAGGATAAGGAAGGGATTAGCAGTGTCTGTTCTTCACAGGAAAGAATCTTGAGGACGGCCGTAGCCTTGCTGACTACAACTTATAGAAGGAATGTAAGTATTTGTTTGTGCTGTTTTGGTGTCCTGGCCAGCGCTGCAATGTCGTTCTTGTTTAATATAAATACTGTGTCATTCGTCATATGGTTCGCTCTGCTTTCTATACATAAGTGAATGTGGTTGGGATTTTTAGATGAAAGTTATCATTGCTCTATTTTATTAAAAAAWTATTTTCCCWAYAATCTTTCGTAAGATGGAAGTTGTCAGGCTCTGAAATTCTTGAATATTTAATCTATACACCGTGTTTACCAAGCTTGTAAAGTAATTTAGTGTTTCCCTATTTTGTTGGTGTCCTGGACAGCGTTGCAATGCCGTTCTCGTTTAATATAAAGACTCCGTCATTCGTCATATGGTTCGCTCTGCTTTCTATACATAAGTGGAATTTTTAGATGGAATTTATCATTGCTCTATTTTATTAAAAAATCATTTTCCCAATAATCTTTCGTAAGATGGAAGTTGTCAGGCTCTGAAATTTCTGAATAGATCATCTATACACCGTGTTTACCAAGCTTGTAAAGTAATTCAGTGTTTCCCTATTTTGTTTCCGTAATGTATTTGCTGCAGTAAATAAATTCAGTGTTTCCGTTTTTATTTTCAATACTGTATAAGCTGCAGTGAAAGTTGCAGACCAGCGCACTCTCTGATTAAGCTCCATGATAGCATTTTTTTTCACCGATGTAATTATTGAGTAGATATTTGTCAGTAGTGTTTTTTTGAATCTTTCCGTTTTTACTTATGTTCACCACCCTATGTAACAGATGTCAGTACTATTGTTTTTTCCTTTTTTGTCCACTAGCATATGTAAAAAGGAAAACTTATTCGGGCAACAACAGAAGCCCGATTTTCAGCACGACAACTCCAGAACGTGCGATCCAAAAATTCAAATAATCCGCAGGACCACTTGTCAATTTGTATATCACGGAAGTGTCTGTTCTATTTGTAGACCATGGAACAACAGAAGCTCAATTTTGAGTCCAGCACCTCAACAACCCGAAAACCCATGTCAATTCTGCACCAAACACTTCTCTTGGATTTTCTTCTTAGAGCTCCGCCTTCTGCCCAACCTTTCCCTGCTTTGCTTTTGTCCTCTCCTGCTTTATTGCTGGCACATTTTCGCTCTCCCACTATCCTGAATATGCCCCGACTATGAGGGAATTCGGAATGTGGGTCGGCCTGCCAACCAAACCAGCCCTGCCTGGTCATCCGTCCCCCACCTACTCCCTCACTGCTATCCTCCTCCTCTTCAGCCAGTTCCTCCTCGTCCCTACCACAGTCCACTCAAATTCTCGCTTCTCTCCCGCCCCTTGTTGCATCCCTTGCCCTGGTGCAGAGCCTGGTGTTCGACCTGCGTCGGAACATGGACGACCTCCGGTTCTGCCTAGAGGCCATGAACAACAAAGCCTCTCAACTTCTGCAATTGCTCTCCGCGTTACAAGACACTGATCACCTCCCACTAGAGGTAGGCCAAGCAGCAACAACCCAATCAACAACAACCTCCGCACCAGTGTTGGCACTAGAAAAGAAGAAAGAGCACGTGCCATCACAAACGGACGACACCATGCAACTGAATCGGACACCAGTCGATGAGGAGCCGCCTCCTCCCAACAAGATGAAATTGGCCACCTTCTGCATGGCCCCGTCGCGGCACTACAACCCATACCGGTGATCTTTCTATTGTTTTCCTCTGTTATTTTGTCATCTGGATGTCGACCCTTCATGCATTTGTCTATGGTTACTATAGTTATGCTGTCTACACTTTCCACACTTGTAACGGCCACTCTTACGGGCCACAGTTTTTAACTCTTTTTGTGTTAGTAACAATCTACACTTTAGTTATGAAGTTGTTCGGGTGGATGAGCTAGTTTTCCCTCAGGGTAGCTCAGTTCATACAATGTTATAATATTCTATAAATTATTGTCTCATATATATGACGAAATCGTTAAATGTATATCACGAAACTGTTTGGTGCAAAAAGTATATCACCGAACACCCTCGACATCAAAATCTTCATACAATGTTACAATATTCTATAAATTACTCAATCTCATGTATATGACGGAATTGTTCGCTGCACACTGTATATGACATAACTGTTAAATAAAATGAACCCGCGACTTCGCGTACACGTCACTCCGTAATTGCTGGGTTGCATTGGTTATGTACCAAACAGTAATAATTTTTGATAAATTTCAAATAAAACTCGCGTCCAGCCTGGCAGGGATTACATTGCCATACAACACTTGTTGACAAAGAAAAAGTTGTTATTTTTATTTATATATTGATTGAAATTATATTGTTCATATGCATATCACACTTATATTTACCATGAGAAATAAAAGTCAAAATCTAATAGAAGAGATGGTAGATTTTGCTTTCTCATTTAACTTTTCCAAAATGTACTACTTTCTCATTTAACTTTTTAAAAATATAAGTAAAAAAATAACTTCATAGAATTTTGCTACCACTTTCAAATGTTCACCAATAATCCTCATAGTGATATAAGATAATTGAATTAACCTTTTAATATAATTAATGATCAAATTGAAATCTCCAAAAATTTAGATATCCATTTGCTACAAGTTTCAAATGCGTTAAGTGTTTAATTGTTCAGTGGGTTCACCATGTTTGACAGCGGACGTAGACCGAAGAAAAACTTGTACTACACATTCATAATCATCACTCCGTAGCAGGTTTGATTGACAAAGGATAAGACAGACTTACCCTATGCTTTCATGCTGTAGCAATGTTTTACAACTTCTAATGTTATAGATATAACTAGTTACATTTCACTTGTTTTAAACTAATCAGATTAAGTTTTGGTTTTATATATTTATAACATTTTATATTTATAATCAAAACAAATTTTATATACTTATAATCAGATCAAGTTTTTGTTAATATTTTTTCCAAATAACATAATTTTTTAACAGTTCATTCCTTTTTTTTCAATGGAATGATAATAATAATATAATATCATTCATCGAATCCAAAAATATCATGAATATTTCAATGATACCACACCTGTACTATCTTTACCAAAAATATTATGAACATTTCTATGATACCAAAAATATCATGAACATTTCTATGATACGACACCTGTACTATCTTTACGGGGAGACATTTCATGCGTAGTTCATCGAAACAAGACATTTAGCACACTCGAGTACTATCGCTGCGCAGAAAAAGCGACTCACCTAGCGCCAAGATATTTTCCAAATATGATATATCACACGCTATCACTATACTTAAAACATTTTAAAGTCGAACAGTAAATCTCTCAAAATACGTGACAATATTTATTGGCAACATCACACACTACCACTTGGAAAAGTTAATCAGATATTGCGTGGCGCGTGGACCATGGGAAAGGATAATGGGGTATTGCGAGGTGCGTGGACTGCTGCCTAAGTAAAAATCCAGATTTTACCTCAACAGATTTTTACCATGGCCAAGGTGCGTGGCCTGCTGCCCAGGGAAAATCCAGTGCAGTGGAGCACGTTCTTTTTCATTAAAGAAAAGAGAAAAGCAGAAAAATACCAAGGTAACGGATATAACGTGCTTTTCTATTAAAGAAAAGAGAAAAAGCAGAAAAAGACAAAGGCAACGGATAATGACTGAAGCAGTGTATGTAGCCTGTGATACAAGCCTCAATGCCATGCGTACGATATTTAAAGTATATATATATAAGATCTAGCCGTATGGAGATTGCGCCTGCTTGGATGTAGAAGTTCCTTGATTATAAGTTTAGCAGATATTGAGTTCATAAATTCGTTGTTCATTTGTTTCTGGAATTAAATTTAGGAAGTTGTTTTGTTGATTTTAATTTAATCTTCAAATGCAATGCTCGTCGGCAGATTTATGTTGCAATCCACTGGCAACAAATTCGGGAGATTGTATTAATTTTTATTTCTCTGATTTGTCTTTTAACACTTTTAGCTTAGAAGAGAAATGCTGCCAAAGATGAATACGATTTCTTTTTTCTATTTTGATTTCTTGGCTGCATTCCATTAGAAATTTACAGCCTCTTGTAGGTATTGGAATAGCAATTAATTTCAGAGCCGTTTCTTTTAACCATTCCATTCCTGATGCTTTTTCCACTTGTAGGTATGGTTTCTCAGGGATCTGCAGTTTTTGCAGTTTTTCCTTCGTATATTATTACTCGCTGTTATTGAACGGGCTTTTTGTCTGTCAAGGTTTTAAAAGACTTTTGCAGATTTATTGCGTCATGTGTGTTGTTTTCTTTGTACCTATTGTTAAAATTTTTGCCTACAACCTTGCTACAGGTCCTACTTTTTAATCATTTCATCCAAACAGTCTGTTCTTAGCCACTGCTTATAGTTTTGACAATCTAGAGTCTTTTTGTCTTCTATTTGAAGTCTAAATGTATAATGGCCTTTGGTTGTTCAATATAGGAATGCCTCGATTTATTATATTTTATGCCTTAAACTAATGTCTTGTGTAGTTTCTTATAATATTTAATTTCTCGGATCTTGTAGGCGTATGCTTTTTTCACTTTTGGTTTCTGTTAGGGTTTCTGCAATTTTCTGTCGCACTTTGTCTGTAGGTTGTATCGAGTTGCATATATTTTGTGTCTTAAATTTGCATAGGCCGATAGGGTTTCTGAGTTTTTTTTTCTGCATATCTATTTACAGGGCATCTATTTTCTTCTTTTTAATCCTTCATATAAAGTACTGTTTTACACCTTTTTTAATTTATATGTTGACATATTCTTTTATGATGTCTGTATTATTCACTCTAATATGTGTTTTGACAAATATTATTTTTGTGATGATTTGCATGTTAGGGTTTTAACGAAGATTGATAAATCTTTTTAAGACCCTCACCAGCAAAACCATCACTCTCGAGGTCGAAAGCTCTGACACCATTGACAATCTTAAAGCTAAGATCCAGGACAAGGAAGGGATTCCCCCGATTAGCAGCGTCTGTTCTTCGCAGGAAAGCATCTTGAGGACGGCCGTACCCTTGCTGACTACAACTTATAGAAGGAATGTAAGTATGTGTTTGTGCTGTTTTGGTGTACTGACCAGTGCTGCAATGTCGTGCGCTGCAATGTCGTTCTCGTTTAATATAAGGACTGCATCATTCGTCATATGGTTCGCTCTGCTTTCTATACATAAGTGAATGTGGTTGGGATTTTTAGATGAAAGTTATCATTGCTCTATTTTATTAAAAAAATATTTTCCCTACAATCTTTCGTAAGATGGAAGTTGTCAGGCTCTGAAATTCTTGAATATTTAATCTATACACCGTGTTTACCAAGCTTGTAAAGTAATTCAGTGTTTCCCTATTTTGTTGGTGTCCTGGCCAGCGCTGCAATGCCATTCTCGTTTAATATAAAGACTCCATCATTCGTCATATGGTTCGCTCTGCTTTCTATACATAAGTGGTTGTGGTTGGGATTTTTAGATGGAATTTGTCATTGCTCTATTTTATTAAAAAATCATTTTCCCAATAATCTTTCGTAAGATGGAAGTTGTCAGGCTCTGAAATTCCTGAATAGATCATCTATACACCGTGTTTACCAAGCTTGTAAAGTAATTTAGTGTTTCCCTATTTTGTTTCCGTAATGTATTTGCTGCAGTAAATAAATTCAGTGTTTCCGTTTTTATTTTCAATACTGTATATGCCGCAGTGAAAGTTGCAGACCTCAGTGCACTCTCTGATTAAGCTCCATGATAGCATTGTTTTTCACCGATGTAATTATTGAGTAGATATTTGTCAGTTGTGTTTTTTTGGTTCTTTCCGTTTTTAGTTTCAATGTATATACTGCAATAGAAGTGCAATCTTTGTAGGAAGCTACATGATATGATTACAATTGTTTTTCATTTATGTAATTATTATATGAATATTTGTCGGGAATATTAATTTTTGTTCATGTTGGGTTTTATTTCTGTAATTATTGTACAAGTATCTGTTCGCAACCTTGTAATTTTTTCATGAATATTGGAATGTGGAATGGTTATCTTTAAAGCTATTCTTAATGTATTCATGAAAATTAATTGCTATTTTTAAGTTCTTCATCTTAATTGTATTGAAATATTATCTCATGCGTTTTCTTTAGGGTAATTTTTGTTATAGTTGTTTTTTATTCTTTGTGTGGTTGAGTTTGAATTTGAGTTTTTCTTTTCTACTATATTTTCTGTTAAATACGTGTTCATATGATCATGTCTATTTCTGCTGTTCAAAATCATTTAGGATCAATTTCTTATTTATTTAAATAAGTAATGTTAATGAAAAATATTAATCTCATATTCTTGTTTCTTATACATATTTTTTTTCTTACTTTTAATTTCCATGATTCTCTTACCTTTAATATCCATGATACAAGTCATTAGAAGTTTAATATTGAAATGTTTACATTTACATTTTTCATGCAAATCAAATGGGATGTGAAGAGCATATAGTGGAATCCATTAATGATAATCTCTGATAATTGCGATTGAGGTTTGTATAGGTTGTTTTCTATATCCTGGCATTTCGTTTAATATATTTTTTGTTATGAATTTTGTTTTAACATCTTTTTTGTTATGAAGAGATCTTATTATGTAGAGATGGAATCTTGCCAAGATGACGATAAATGCTTCATAAATTCTTCATCTTTGCAATTACGAGTCAGATGGGATGTTGTGAATGTTTGTGTCATGTTTTCTTTATGTCTGTGATAGTGTTCATCATTATTATCATCAATTTTCTGTTTGAACAAGATTGATGGAGAATATTTTGAGAATGCATGCAATTGAAATTTTCTGTTTGAACAAAATTGATGGAGAATATTTTGGGGATACGTATTCTTAGATTGGAAATTTAGCTAAATATCAGAATGTTTATTCTTATATATTTCTTGATTTGTTTATACAAATTAAATGCAATATTGATAAATAAAATATAATGATAGATGATAATTTCACTAAGTTGTGATATTGAGTTTTGCATGTATTGTTTTCTATTTTCCAAGATTTTGTTCAATGCCTTTATTGCTATGCAGAAATTACATAAATTTTAGAGGTTAAACAATGCCAAAATGATGACAAATACCATGTCCATGCTCAATTTTCTTAATGTCCATGCTCTGGTTTATCATGTCCATGCTCTGGTTTACGCTCACAGTGTTCTCTATTCTCCATTTCATCAATATTGAGGGAGTCTAGACTTTGTTTCTTCTAATTCCTTTTCCTTTAAAAAGTTGCTGCAACTATTAAATTCAACAGTGTTCTCTATTCTCCATTTCAGCAATATTGAGGGAGTCTAGTCTCTGTTTCCTCTAATTCTTTTTCCTTTAAAAAGTTGTTGTAACTATTAATTTCCAAAGATATATCTACGAATAAATGTCGCTGAATATTGGAAAGTTTAATCTGAAGATTTGTTCTTGTTTTGTTTAGTTTATGGAAATTAAATGTGATGATTGAGTTTTGCATTAGCAAATAATTTGTTTGAACTATTTTATCTTTTCTTCTAATTATATGCGGATGTTTTTAGTGTGTTTTCTTGTTTTTTTTAACATATTGTTTTCTTCCCGACCTTAATTCTTAAGATGCAAGTAATAAAAACTTTAAAAGAATATGATAGTTATTTTCGTGCAATGCTATCCTATCCATATGGAATATGTATATATGCTTGTGTGTACTTCTTATCAATGTGACTTTTGTGTGAAAACTTGTTTGGACTCTGTTTCTTCTAATTTTTTTATCTTTTAAAAAGTTGTTGCAATCTTTAATTTCCAAGATGCATGTGCTAAGAATTGCAGCAAAATATTAGAAAGTTTACTCTGGAGATATGTTGTTTTGTTAATGGAAATTAAATGTGATGGTCGGAGATTGAGTTTCCCATTAACTGTTTTTATTGCTTTTCCATTGGCTGTTTTTATTGCAAATAATTTGTTTGAACTGTTTATCTTTTCTTCTAATTATATGTCTATGTTTGTATTGTGTTTTCTTGTTTCTTTTTACATATACTTTTGACCTTAAATCTTAGTATGCAAGTAATTAAAACTTTAGAGGAATATGATATTTATTTTCTTGCAATGCTATCCTATACGTATGGAATATGTATATGTTTGTGTGTACTTCTTATCAATGTGACTTCTGTGAGAACATATATCTATGTGTTTGTGTAATGCTTATTAATGTGACTTCTATGTGAACAACTTTGGTGAGATCTTTTCCTCTAAATTTTTGGTATCCTTTTTGCAGGTTTGTTGCAAATTTTTGTTTTTCAGGATACATGTGATTTGAAATTTAAGAGAACATTGAAATGCTTAGTTTTTAGAGTGGTTGTTGCTCTGTTTATGATAGTTAAATGTTATCCTTTTTGCAGGTTGTTCCAACATTTTGTTTTTCAGGATGCATGTGATTTGAAATTTAAGAGATTATGTTTATGAAAGCTAAGTGGGATGCCCATCAAAAGAATATAGCACTAATGAATTGGACAAAGTTTGCATTAGTTGTTTTCTATTGTCAATGACATGTTCGATTTTTTTTTTCCCATACAAACTTCATACAAAATCCTTAGAGGTGAAATGCTACCAAGAGGATGAGATACTTAACTTTCACACATTTTATTTGTTTGAATTGTTCTTTTTGCCTATGAAAAAGTTTTAGAGGTGAAATGCTACCAAGATGATGAGATGTGAAATCCTACATTAATCTACATGTAGGATGTTTTTTATTGCCAATGATTTGTTTCAACTAAATTTTTCCTTATGCAGAACCCTTTGAGGTGGAATGCGTCCAAGATGATAACGTGCTTAACTTCTTCATTAATCTGTATATAGAAGTGGTTTGACACATTTTACCCTTTGAGGTGGAATGCCTCCAAGATGATAACATGCTTAACTTGTTCATTAATTTGTATTGAGGAGTGGCCTGGCACATTTTATTCTTTATGGTAACTTGTATTTTATTTTAATCATGTATGCTTCATAAATAATATGTTATATGTGTGAACAATGTTTAATGGAGAGGCTTCCACTGATTTTCTTGTTTATTTTTATTGATTTCTAGGATACACATAATTAGAAGCTTAGGAGAATTTTGGAATCTGAACTCGTGTATATTCTAATGCAATGTTGTTCTATCCAAATAGAAAATGTTCCTATGTCTGTGTGTATGATTCTATGTGTGAACAACATTAATGTGATTTTTATTCCCTCTAAATTTATGGGTTTCTTTTCAAATTTGTTGCAACCTTTTAATTTCTTGCATGTAATTTGAAATTTAGTAAAATATTGGTATTTTTATTATAGAGATCCATACTTATGTGGATGGAAGATAATTGTGATACTCATTAACAAAATACAGTGATAATAAATTTGACAAAACTGCAAGGTTGGGTTTTCTCATGTAGATGATGATATGCTTAACAACTCATTAAATGTATTCAAGAGTGGTGATGTGCATTTTCATATTTATGTGAATTCTTATATTTGATTATATTGTAGAATGTTAATAGGCATATGTCTATGTTTATGTGTCATCGATGATCAATGTGATAATAAATTTGACAAAACTGCAAGGTTGGGTTTTCTCATGTAGATGATGATATGCTTAACAACTCATTAACAGCATTTAGGAGTGGTGATGTGCATTTTCATATTTATGTGAATTCTTATATTTGATTATATTGTAGAATGTTATAGGCATGTGTCTATGTTTATGTGTGATCAATGATCAATGTGATTTTCTGTGTGAAACAACATTAATTTATCTGTTT
>SNQJ01S0183540.1:18994-31259 GCA_010110895.2 Picea sitchensis | reverse complement strand
CAAGGGTTCTAAAGACAAGGGTTTGCCCTGTGCTATAGGTCTCTAATATACGTGCGGGGTCCAACAGTAGTACTCGGACCAATATCTTAGGGCACTAACTAAGGAGGATAAACCGTACCCTTAGTCATACTACCCAACTACCCAGGTACTAGAGAGTATCTTCCTGAGTGTTGTTCTCGGTGACACTATAGCAGTCAGGCAGCCGATCGGTTTATCTAAAGAGGGCTTCAGGTGATCTAGGTTGATCCGTACACATGTGTTGTTTGATGCGCTACCACTCAAAGGGGTACAAACAAGGGTTACAAGGGTGGTCAACAGATGTGCGCATAAGTACCACTTGTATTTCCTGCATGTATGAATCCCTCAACTGCGGGTTTATGCGCGTAACAACAGATCTACGTGGCTTAAAGATGCCGAAATATGTCTCTACCCTGAAAAAAATTTAACCCGCACTTTATGCCAAGGAAAGTGCTCTGATACCACTTGTAATATACCATATATAAAATGTATGCAGAACTGAAATAAAATGCTAGTAATGGCAGAATAACAACAATATAACCAAAACATTCACCACAATAACACTGAAATGATATAAGAATAACAACAGAAATAACACTTTGAATCTGAAAGCAATGTTCACGGGCCTCTTTGAGGGGGCAACCTCCAGTTGAATAGAGCTCTATTGCAATAATATCCAAGCTAGGGTTCTCATACCCTCGACTCCTATTTATACTAAAAAGAAGCATCTAAAGGAAGATCCTTCTAGAAGCGAAAGATTCTATTAGGTCTTCTTATATCCGCCTTATTCTATTTTATTGAAAGGCCTTATTAATATTGACCTTTATTACATCCGAATATATTGTTCTACCTATCTGCGGGTTAGGATCCTAACATCCTGAAATAGGATTTTATCTAGAGCACCCCTCACTCCCAGTTCCAACCCCTCGAAATTTATTTTTTTCATCGATTTCGATAACTAGTTCTTTGCTCAGTAAGAAGCAATGCAACATTTGGATTTAGGGGTCCAATTTATGAAACCATGCCTCTAGAGTGGATGGACAATGTGGTAACCTATTCCATGCCTAAAAAAGCATGTAAAATATCATGGAGCTCAAAAATGTTGCTCTGTTAGGCTTTTATGCACAGAGGAGGAATTGCCAAGAGTCCCCAAAATGTTTTGGGATGCTACTTGCAACTAGGAATAAAATGAAAACCAAGACTCGGATTGAGGAACCGTCAACTCCGATTGATTCCTGGGATAGGATTTCAACTAGAGCACCCCTCACTCTCGAGTGTCATGCCTCAGAAGTTTCTTTACTCATTGATTTTGAGAAATAATGTTTTGCTCAGTTTGAAGCAAACCAACATTTGCATTAAGGGTTCCAATTTATGAAACACTGCCTATGGAGAGGATGAAAAATATAGTCACCTAGTCCACGCCTAAAAAATCTTGCAGCATTTCACGAAACTCAAAAATTTTGCCTCATTAGTCTTTTATGCCCTGAGCGAGAATTGGCCAAGAGTCCTCGAAATGGTTTGGGATGTGACTTGAAACTGGGGATAAAATGAAAATCGAGACTCAGATTGAGGAACCATCATCTCTGTTGGATTTATGACATAGGATTTTAGATATTTCACCCTTCACTCCTGGTTCCAACCCTGGAAGTTGTTTTTTTCATCGATTTCGATAACTTGTGCTTTACTCAGTAAGAAGAAATGCAACATTTGGATTTAGGGGTCCAATTTATGAAACCATGCCTCAGGAGAGGATGTTAAATGTTGCCACCTAGTCCATGCCTAAACAAGCATGAAAAATCTCATGGAGCTCAAAAATGCTGCTCTGTTAGGCTTTTATGCCCGGAGGAGGAATTGCCAAGAGTCCTCGAAATGGTTTGGGATGTGACTTGCAACTGGGAATAAAACGAAAAACAAGACTCCGATTGAGAAACCATCGACTCCAATGGATTCCTGAGATAGGATTTCAGCTAGATAACCCCTCACTCCTAGTTCCAACCCCTCGAAAGTAGTTTTTTTCATCGATTTCGATAACTAGTGCTTTGTTGAGTAAGAAGCAATGCAACATTTGTATTTAGGGGCCAATTTATGAAACCATGCCTCGGGAGCGGATGGATAATTTGGTCACTGTTGTTGGGAAAAATACCCTATGGACTAGCAAACTAGGGTCAGACTTGCATGCAGATTTTGACCGTAAAGAAATTACTTTTTAACCTACCACCCAAAACTTAAACCCCTCTTTCACAATACATGCATGGAAAGGAACTACTAACCTTTTTACTGATGTTTGGTGTGGATCCTCCGTTGCGCTCTTGACCGCTTGCTTGTGCTGCTCCTTCCAAAGATAACCTGCAATCAAGACAAACACCTACGCATGCATGCTACTTCTCTACTTGAGGGTTAGAAATTAAGCATAAATTAAACAAATCATCGATAAATCATGCATTGGGACAGGAAAAGTGTTCTTTTATTATTTGAAAAATGAATCAAATTACAATCAAAGTCGAGACCGGCCACCGCTCCTTGATCCTGATCCTGGGCTCCTCCTCTTCTATCCTCCAACTGCTTTGTGTTAATTCTCCTTTGGCTTGAGGAAAGGCTAAAGGGTTGGGACAATGGATTCGGCAAATGGGCAGAGTTTCTTCGCTATAATTTTCCTCCTCCAAATGGTACCCCTACCCCTTCTTTTATAGGCTAGAAGGAGCTAGGGTTTTGGATGAACCCTCAGCCATGCATGACCGGGAGTTTTAGTTAACTGACCCATAGCTTTTTGTCCCGTCGGCAACTTTCCTTTTTTTGTGATTCTGAAGGTACACGCAGGCTGTAGTGGGCCTACTAGCGTGTACTTTTATATACACGCAGGTTGTAGTGGGCCAGCTAGCGTGTACTTTTAAAAATGGAGTTTTTAGAAGAGTTGTTCAGTAGTTTTTGGGAAAGAAGGGATATGAGTTGGCCTGATGCCAGGTAAGCATGTGTGGTGCAATTTAGGGTTATAACAGTCACCTAGTCCATGCCTAAAAAATATTGCATCATCTCACAGAACTCAAAAATGTTGCTCCGTTAGTCTTTTATGCCCTGAGAGGGGATTGAGGAACTGTCGTCTTTGTTGGATTCCTAGAATAGGATTCTAATTTCCCTAAACATTATTTTTGAGGATGCATGTATTACTGTCCAAGAGGTTGGGATAATGTTGGGATAAGTAAGAGGAACCTCACTTATTTTTTAGAAAAAGGGACACAACACTCCCTATTGTAGGGGAAGGCTAGTATAAAAAGTAGCATTTACCAGATAGAGGGGGGATAAAAGTAGTCTTTGACCACTTCCAGAATGGGATCATCCTTTTTAAGCAATACAAGGACTAAAATATCTTCAAGGGAATTTTATATATTTCCATCAAGGACATGAACAATTTTGCATGGAGGCATTTCTCTCGAACCTCTTCATGAAAGATTGTGAATCTATGGTGCATGTACAAATATGTGAGATGTGGGTTTATGATAATGTTTTGAATTTTCCAATAACATTCTCCATTGACCTTGTGTAAACCATTACATTTGGTGTTTGTTGCACTAAGTGTAAAGAACAATGTTGGAGAATTATAAGATGTAAGTTAGGTATGAGCTATTTGTTACCTCTTTATTACCTTTTATTTTTAATGGTATCCATATTTTGTATTGATCAAATGAGGAATTAACCCGGAACTGATGCCATTAGACACAAACTCAATCCTAAGTCCAACTAAGGAGAAAAACAACACACACTAATTAATCTAGGAATCAAGCATGCAAACAAACCTTCTCACAAAGAAGTGCTAGTTGGTGATGGAATCCAACATTGCAGAATTGATGCGCGAAGGGGATGAGTTTCGGTAGGTGGTAAATTGACGTTGACAACCTGATTAACGAACTAACACCCTGGTGCAATTACCTCACCGAGTAGTGGGAATCCCTCCAAGGATTCCGAGTGAGTCTAGCCAACGTCGGTCTCAGGTACAACAACACCTTCCCTGTGTTGTCACCTTGTGTAGGAAGTCTAAAAGAGTATGGTCTCTATGGTGCCACCTACTATACCAAAGCAGAGGGGGGACAATCGACAATCAACACCAAGACCAACAAAGCAGGGTTGATTACTCTGAGGGCCCTAATGCGACCTCGTGATTGACCCTTGTGTTAGAAGAACTTCCCAAAGTCAGTGATATAGCAACTGGATTTCACTCCCTAACTCAAGGATTTATGTGTGTTTAGAATCTTTGAAAATTTATTCTCACAATCCTATTCCAAATCTCTACACCTAAGCTAAGATGGGTTTGAAGAGCCCTAGAAAAGTTTCTAGATAAATTTTAATTAGCGCTTGATTTTAGGTTGTTGTTACTCAAAGGAGTGGTCGTGAAAATGATGGTGTTTTGACTCCACTCTTTAAACCATCCAAAAGGAAAATGAAATGCAAGAATTTAAACTTTGATGAAAACTAGCTATGGGAAGGATCAAGAGGTTTTAAGCAAATAAATAATTTCTTGATAGATTACTATGTGTTCAGTACTGCTAGGAAAAAAATAGAGGTGCAAAATAAATATCCATATCCATGTCACAGATAAAAATTCCACAGGGGAAAAATAGAGGCACAACCATCAAAGAGGCCACAAAAAATTACTTTTCAACAAAAGGGTCACAAGGTGGTGAGCTACATGATCTCAATGGGACAAGGTATGCATACCCATACTCGTTGAGATAACTCATGATATAAATAGTGAGACAATGAAGTAGTCTCGAATACAATATCGTGCAAGAAACCATGGACCAAATATATTAATATGACATAATCAGTCTCATATACATATATAGGGGTGTTAAAATTTGAAGTACATCCCAACTGTGACTGAACTAGGTACACAAGAAATGATGCACCCATGATCAAGGAATGGGGTGGAAGAGACCTGAGAAGCCCTGATAAACAAGAATGGGGCTTCAAACCCCCACATGTATATTCTATCAAAATATGTGAACTGAAACTATCTATAAGTTTTGGTGCATATGCAAATGCACTTTTTTACTTCAACACACTTGCTTTAGTGTCATTTTTACATTGCATGCATTATTTTCTTTAGTGATTTCGTACACACAGGAAATTAAAAAAACATTGCCTTATTTTCTTTAGTTCTTTCTTCAAAAGATGAGTCATTTGTCCTTAGATTTCAAAGTTCTTATTCTTCCACAGTTAAGTAAAAAATGATCCTTTGGTAGTTTGGCTGAACCTAGCTCATGTGGAATTCTACTTTTGAAACTAAGCATGATTACCTTTGTTCATTGTTTTGTAGGTTATTGTGATCTCCTTTACTACCTGGATAACATGGTTTGTAGCAGGCAAGATTGATTCATACCACAAATATTGGATCCCTTCTTCCATGGATGAGTTTGATCTTTCTCTTCAATTTGGCATATTTGTCATGGTTATAGCTTGTCCCTATGCTTTGGGCCTTGCAACACCCACTACAGTCATGGTGGGTACTGGAGTAGGTGCCACACAAGGTGTTCTCATCAAAGGGGGAAAGGCACTTGAGAGTGCACATAAAGTGAAGAGGGGTTGGCGACTATATAAGAAGAGGTGGCTATGGTGAAAAAAGAAGAGTTTGAGGTGGTCAACATGGAGGATAAGGCGGAGGTGAAGAAACTTGGGGTTTCCCAAAGCCAACACAAAGATGGGGTTTCACTACTGCACACAAAGGCGAGTTGAAAAAAAAGGCGCCCGGAGGCATGGCAAGAGTCAACAACGCAACTCATGTGGGAAAAAAATTGGGGTTTCTAGAAGACAAGGAAGGGCAAGTTGGAAAGATCATAATTATAGTTGCTAGTTGTATAAAAATGATTATAATAATAAAGAAGAATCATAATTGCTAGTTCTATAAGTAAAACTTCAACAATAGTTGACTACTCAAAACCATATAAAATACATCTTGTGTTTATAACTTCAGATCATATTAGAAAGTATAAGAGTTCATTGGTCCTAGGGTACATTTCATAGGCTAATGATCTAAGGGAAATAAACCCTAGTGATTTAAATGGACCACTATATAGTAGGATTTCAAGGCCCATCTTACAAATTATGTGGTTTATTTTGTGCCCTAAGATATTAATGCCTACATCAACCATATGTAGTCAAGTCATGTGTCACAAAGATCCATATTTGGTGTGATTGACATGTTGCTTCCATAGCATGTTGGTGTCATAGAAAAATAAGTAGTAGATATTTGAACCAACACTATATAGGTAATAAGAGAACCATGTATATCAATGAAGAATTACAAATGTCAATATTGCAATTCAGTGAGGGTTTCTAAAGTAGTAGTAACCAGAGTTAGTACCCTGCTTGATGAAAACATTTTAAAATAATAATTTGGTGATTGCAAGCAGTGAGTTCTCTGCCTGAGTGAAATGAAGACCTTTCTCGGGCTACAGAAACCTTAGCTAATATGAGACGTTGCTTGTTTGTTGTTGGTGAAGTTTCATAGTTTGCAAATGTGAAAATTCAAAAAACGACTATTTCTTCCATGAGTAATGACAACTATACTTAGTTTTTGAGATGGTTACCTCATTTTTATGATGAGGTTCTTCGTGAGCTAGATAAATAATAGAAATGGTGCATGAATGCATTTCTAGAGGAGTAAAAATTGCTAGTACAAAATTTGTTGATTGAGACAATGTCAATGATATCTGCGAGCATTGTTTCTCATATTAATGGTACACTTGGGGAAGCCTAGATTGGAATAAGGAATTTGATAGGAGTATTATCGCATTTATCACTTGGAGAGACCTTAAGAAGTATTGGATTTAAGACTAAAACTATTGAGACATTAATTGAATTGCATAATATGACTGGAGCTTTTGCTAGAAATATTAATCACTTGTTTACAGTTGTTGATATAACAGTTTTGGAAAATACTTTAAGGGATTTTTATTCACCATATGAGAGTTATAAAAAAAGGTATGGTGAATTGGAATATGTAATTCTTTTGGTTGAGATTGTTTCTCTAAACTTGCGAGGAGTTTTTCCTCGTGGTGTGGGTGTTCAAGGAGTTTAGCTTAGTGAGACAATAAGGAGGATGGAAGAATTTATTCCACAAGTGACTGCCTTACTTGAAGTAGCTATTGAGAGGTGCATAAGTTTCACAGGGATTTTCGAAGAAGAGGCCCTAACCTATATTATAACCCCAAAATCATGTCCAAAGAATCGCTCACGCATAAACAAACCATTTTGACATATAAAATTACCCTAGAAAAATTAAAATGCAGAGCTTCTCACTGAGTTTGTAGGTAGCATTGTTGGTGGGCTAGTGTTCTCACAGAGGTTCTCACCAGTAATCACTTGTGCTATGTCCAGATAGGGCCTCCTCGATGGTGGTGTCGTGTGGGAACGATGGTGGGTGGCCTATCTCCTTGTTGCAGTAATCGCTCATGCTATGGCCGGATAGGGCCTCCTCGATGGTGGGCTTGTGTGGGAACGATGGTGGTCCTGTCTCGTTGCAGTAATGGCTCATGCTATGGCCAGATAGGGCCTCCTTGATGGTGGGTGATTGTATCCTTATGCAGTATTGAGTGAGCGCATGCGAATATATTCAAAAACAATGAGTGAGCACGAATTTGTCTCTCTATTTTGGTTTTGTTACATTTTTTTTTTGTTATTTCTTTTTATATGTTGTTATTTTTTAAAATTTTTTTTTGTTATTTGTTATTTATTATTATATACTATATAATAATATAATATATATATTATTAAATTAATTTTATAAATTGAATTAAATTAATTTTATTATTGAATTAAATTTATTGGAATTTTATAAAATGAAAAGTATTCCCTTTTACCATTACATTTTACCATATGTTATAAAATGATTTTACCATAGATTTTATAAAATGATATTATAAAATGATTTTACCATAGATTTATGACTCCCTTTATTGACATAACCCCTATCTCGTAATCCCTATATAACTTGACCCATATAAGATGACGACGATGATGATGACAGTGATGATGTGGAGGATGAGGAGGACAATGACAACATTGATTACGGTGATAAAAATGACGATGATGACCACAATGTTGATGATTACAAGGATGACAATGATGATGATGACTATGAAAACAATGAGAATGATGATGATGATGAAAATGATGATGATAATGACAACGACGACGATGATTATGAAAGTGGAGGCTTCGTTACAACTCATTGTTGAGCGTAAGGGCAAGATCAATGATACATGAAGAGAAAGTAGATGAACGAGATGCAACAATGACAACACATGATCAGGAGATCATGAAAATTTTTGTACCCCGGGAGTCTGATGCAGGAGCATCAACCCCCCCAAGTCTAAATTTGAAATTTGAACCTTCTAGAGGCGGATGTGGCCTTAAGGATATGATAATATGTGGGCTTGGGGAAGCCCCTGAATAATGTAATACCAGGTTGAGTGTGTAGATTAGCTAAGAGGCGATCGAGACCGTCAAGGCCATAGTGTAATTCGAACTCAAATAGATAATGAATTTTTTTAATTATGTATTATGGTGAATTCTATTTCATGTGTGATTGTGTGCATAATTGTTTTTGGATGTAAGTGTGAGACATAGGCCATATATTAGAGTTGCAACTCCAGGATACTTTGAAATGATCATATTCTAGTACGATGAATGATCGACTGTCGATCACAGAATGGATCGACGATGATATAGCCTTTTTGCATGACAAACAGTGAGGGAATTAACATAAGTCAATCACCCAAAATAAGAGCATGTGAGGGATTAGAAATCCATGTGTCAGTATAAGGTGGATTTCTGGAGTCCCCTGTCTCGAGATCTGAGTCAAGAGTCAGCCCCCTCGAAATGATGTGGATCGTCCATAATCAAAATAAACCTATGGTGGATAGTTAATAACCTTTTGGATTAACATGTGGTCATAAAATGTGGTCATTCAAAAATTTAGACCCAGGTTTTAAGTTATGGAACATATGAGTAAAGGATCGGTGCTTGGGGTAGGGCCTTTCAATGTTTTACTCGAATGTCGTATTTACTCCCAACATCTTGCGAGGGGTTTTTGAGGCATTGTTGGAACACAATATTGGAAAACTACAAAGATGGGTCTTAAGTGGCTTAAGGATAATATTTCTTTGAGTAGGGATATCTAAAGAGCTTGGTTTCACATAAAGTGGCTCGAGGACAAGCCTTCTTTGAAAGGAGATGTGTAAAGAACCTAGTTTCCTATCCTTAGGAAATAAGAAAATAAGGAATGTGAGGACAAGTCTTTTCTAACTAACATGTTTCACTTATAGGAGCACATCCATTGGAGGGAAAGCTCATTATTTTCTTATGAATTAAATTTGAGTGGGAATTGTAATAGTTCATTTATGTCATCATTTGATTCACCTCTTGTGACAATTTAATTCCCTTTTTATTTTATTTTTTGGTATTTTTAAATGCATTTTTTGGTAAGTACATTATGTTGGTTAGGAGTAGGTTAGGTTGGTTGATGGGTTAGGTAGGTTAAGTCATTTTTAATAAGAAAAACAATAAACTAGCAGGACACCATTAGGTGTGATGAACCCCCTAAAATGGAAGTGAAATATATGATAGAATGTGCAGCTACTTGTCCCATGTGTTGTGAATTATTAACATTGGGGACTGCTAACTAGTATTTGTTAGATATGGGTTGTAGTGTTATGGATCTGATAATTACAATTTAACTACAAGAACTTTCTCAATTAACTATTCATTCATGTTATGTGTGCCATATATAATTCCCCCTTTTCGGTGAGTTGAAATGTTCAAATTGTTAAAGCCCTTTAATTTTTTTTACGTGGATTAGGTAGGTTGGTTTAGAGGGTTAAGTGGGTTAGGTGGTATAGGTTTGTGGATTAGGTGGGGTAGGTATTTGTATTAAGTAGGTCAGTGGCCGGTTATGTATGTTGTGGGTCAAAGGGGTACATTGTGTAGGTTAGGAGTAGGTTAGGTTGGTTGATGGGTTAGGTAGGTTAAGTCATTTTTAATAAGAAAACCAATAAACTATAAGGACACCATTAGGTGTGATGAACCCCCTAAAATGGAAGTGAAATATATGATAGAATGTGCAGTTACTTATCCCATGTGTTGTGAATTATTAATGTTGGGGACTGCTAACTAGTCTTTGTTAGATATGGGTTGTAGTGTTATGGATTTCATCCTTACAATTTAACTACAAGAACTTGCTCAATTAACTATTCATTCATGTTATGTGTGCCATATATTCTTCCCCCTTTTTGGTGAGTTGAAATGTTCAAATTGTTAAATCCCTTTAATTTTTTTATGTGGATTAGGTAGGTTGGTTTAAAGGGTTAAGTGGGTTAGGTGGGATAGGTTTTTGGATTAGGTGGGATAGTTTTGTGGATTAGGTGGGGTAGGTATTTCTATTAAGTAGTTCAGTGGCTAGTTATGTAGGTTGTGGGTGTAACACACCCACCACAGGGCTAGAAAATTTTTGGCTTTTCCTTCTCTTCTTCGAGGAACAAAATCCTTGAATTCCTATGGGGCTTGTTGCAGACCCTACCATCCCTTATCCGTAGCTATATGATCATCGACGATGACCATAGGCCTTACCATGGAGGTGCTCCTGGCTTTCGCGATTTGGGAAATCGCGAAGCATGTATTCTCGGTTCCCTGACTTTCGAGGTGCCGAAACCCGAAGGGAACCAACAGTTCGTCATAATTAATAACGCCTCAGATTGAAGCCTGACACTCCACTTTTCAGGGTTTCTCATACCAGGTTTTCATGGTATAAGAGGGTGAGGGACTCCTACCCTTCGGTTTCCAGGGTGTCGAAACACCGAAGACCTTATATCCGCCAAACTTATTTTGGGGTTTCATCCATCGGGATTTCACGATATGCGAGGACAAGAGGGTTTCGCACCTGGGCTTCCTAGGTGTCGAAACTCCGAAACATCCAAACTCTAGACACGCTATGTCATTTCAGGGTTTCACAGGTTGGGATTTTGGGACTGGGGAGTACAAGAGACTTTCCTCTAGATATCCCAGGTGTCGAAATGCCGAAACAATAAATTCTAGTCACGCTATACCTTTTCAGGGTCTCATACTTCAGGGTTTCAAGACTGGTGAGTACAAGGGATCTTACCCTTAGGTATCCCGAGTACCGAAACACTGAAACACCATAACTCATCTGCGCTATTGTCATTTCGGGGTCTCATCCATCGGGATTTTGCGATATGTGAGAACAGGAGGTCTTGCACCTGGGTTTCTCGAGAGCCGAAACTCTGAAAGCACCGAACTCTAAATATACTATACTATTTCGGGATTTTGCAAGTCGGGATTTCGGGACTTGTGAGTGCAAGGGAACTCACCCTTGGGTATTCCGAGTACCGAAACACTGAAACACCAAATCTATATGCGCTAAGCCATTTCGGGATTTCGCAAGTTGGGATTTCGGGACTTGCGAGTGCAAGGGAACTCGCCCTTGGGTATTCCGGGTACCAAAACACCAAAAATCCGAATCTATACGCACTAATAAATTTCAGGAATTTGCAAACCAGGTTTTCGGGATATGCGATGACAGGAGGTCTCGCACCTGGGTTTCCCAGGAGTCGAAACTCTGAAATATCAAACTCCAAACATGCTCCACTATTTCAGGGTTTCCTCCATCAGGATTTTGCGGGTCAGGTTCTCGAGACTGGAGAATACTTGGGGCCCGCACTTAGGTATCCTGGGTGACGAAATATCGAAGTATATTATCTTCTCCACACTCTATCTTTTCGGGATTTAGCTACACACTATCATTTCGAGATTTCACGACTCGGGGCTTAGGGACTTGCGAGTACAAGGAAACTCACACTTAGGTACCCCAAGTGTCGAAACACCGAAATGTCCTAACCCATCCAACCACTGTCATTTCAGGATTTCGTGAGTCGGGGTTTCGGGACTTGCGAGTACAAGGGAACTCACACTTAGGTACCCCGAGTGCCGAAATACCGAAATGTCGAATTCTAAGAGGACCATTCTCTCTCATGCAGGGTTTTAAGACTTACACCATAAAATCCTCCAGCAGATCCTTGGATAAACTTTCGAAAAGGGTGTCCCTGTGGGGAGATCTATCCAGGGCATTACTTGGGACAATTAAGGGAATAAATTTCCCGAGAACAGACTTGAAAACTGAATCCATTTAAAACATATCTATCTATCTATCTATCTATCTATCTATCTATCTATCTATATA
>SNQJ01S0183539.1:0-18984 GCA_010110895.2 Picea sitchensis | reverse complement strand
TGGTTGCACAGTAGGATTACTAGGACTAGCATCCAGTTTTTTCCTCTATAATTTCAAAAAGTTGAAAAGAATTTCCCTACTCTTAACTTTTTCTCTCTACCCATGAGAATAGAAATGAAAAGAACAAAGTTTACTTTTTATTTTCTAGTTATTACCTCATTTTTTAATCTTCTTATTGTAACTATCTAAATCTTTAAAACGTATTGGGAAACTAAATTTCTTTCTCAAGTTTCTCCACTTTCCAAACTATTTGAGAATGGGCCAATGCATATACCAATGGATCATGGTAGGGGATGCCCTAATCGTAGGGCATGCATTCATGGACTAATGGTAGCCAACTAAATAATAAACTATAATATTAGAAATGAACAAAAAGCTTAAAAAAACAAAATTATACACATAAAATAGTGATCTACATCACATAAAAATTAGAGTTGTACATGATAATCTAGTTTATAATATATAACAAACAACATAAAAAACAAAATATAGAAATTTCATATTAAGGAAATAAAAGATATCAAAGAAATTTGATTTGTTTTACCTTGAGAAACTCCTTTTCTTCCTCCCTTAAAATATCCTTTATTTGTTCCTTTTGACTTTCCATTTCTAATTTTTCCCTTATGTGAAGGTTTTTCTAGTGACACCTTAACTTTCCCCTGTATGAAAACCAAAATATTAAACAAGTTCCAACTGAAATTGGAAAAATCTCCATATGTTAGTTAGTAATTTTTCTTAGATAAAGGGAAATAATAATAGCAAACCTTTGAATCTTCATCAATCAGTTCATCATCATTGTTGAATGCCTTGATACATGCAACAATAGCTTCAACACATTATATAAACTTGGCAATTATAACAAGTAAATAAATCTTTTGAGGTTTAAATAATATTAAATATATAAAATCTGGCAATTATAACATGTTAATTTATATAATATACAATTAGGTTTAGTGATATTGAATATGCACATGCAATGAAATCCCATCATGGTTATAATTTCTTGAATCAACAATAGGTTTGCGTTTCCATAGTTACTGTTATCCCCATTCTATGGGATAACTAAGGAGATTGTGTCTCCAGGCCCTCAGGTTGCAGATATGGAGTGTCAAGAGACCATATAACTAGCAATGTACTTTTGTGCAGATGGAGACTCTTCTCACCACCACAAAGGTTGTATATTTTCAGATAGCATCCACCACACCAACTGGCTTCTGAGAGGCAATGGGTCTTGCTCCATGAGATACGAGTCGGGTATTATGGTGAGTGTCATTTCAATATTTGAGGCATTTGAGTATGTTGTATCTTAGACTGCTTTAGATTTCATGACATATGCTTGGACATTATGTCTTTTTCCATGCTTCACCTTCGTGGTTGACATTGTTCCCTAGTAAGTGGTCTTTCTTGGGGATGGGTTTTCTACTAGGAACTCCCTTGAAGAGCCATCGTATCGTTCCCGACCATACTTACCACGTTTCATCACTATTTCCCTGGACCATTTCCTCTTGGTATTTTTAGGGTGTATTGACCCAAGAAGGGGTGTCCCTCATTCTATGGGAAGGATTTGAAGGCCCAGAGGGACTGTTGTTGGGTAAAAAATAAAATCCTATGTATAAACCTTCTAGATGATTCACACAAGGATCACCCAAGAAAGCAATGAAACGCTTATCTTTGAGAAAAGAGGGACCCACAAGAAATATGATTATGAATGCTTAAAAGGTTAGTTGGAGGATAGGAGGCCTCTTCACGAGCCAACCTATCATGTTCATGGACATATAGTGGTATGACATTACCATCATTTGTTCACCAAGCCAAGGTAATGGCTCTCAGTTGCATGGTTGAGAGAAAGGGGGTCTCATCACGATCCAACCTTCTCATTTCCGCTAGTTATTTGTGGGTGACATTGTCATTATCTGGACACCACGTCAGGGCAGTGGCCTTCAACTTGTCCTTAAATTATGAAAGAAACAAATGGAAAAATGATGGGCTTAGAAAAAGTGCATTGCAAACAAAGGTACCACACACCCTCTACAAAGGCACCCATGAATGAGACACTACAACCCCTTGTATGTCATGAACCCCATGCCCATTTAGTCTTGACCCTTAACCACTTCATCCACTTTACATGGATTAGAGAGGGATCTCTTGGAAACACTCCTTGACCTAGGGAAAGATCTACCCAATAGGACACCTCGTCAACCCTCCCATATTCAAGCTTGACAAATCACATAATGTCTTTGAGCACTTAATTGTTTGATATGGTAATCTTTGATGCACATGCTTAGGTGGCTCATTTATTGACTTGATTTACTTATCATGATATTTTGACTTGAGATCCTTGGACGGTGTGCTTATTTGTCTTTGCGGGACCTAGTTGGTGGATAATTTTGAAGGAACAACCCTAGCTTGGGCTTTCATTGGGGCTTGAATCCAACACATGGATGCCAAGGGTTCGCATGTCGAATGAGAGAGATGAAACCTCGAAGGCCTAGAAGATGACTTGGATGACATAACCTATCCCCCACATGCCAAACGTTTTTCCTAGGAGAGGCAAAACGTCATCTTTAGGAGCATGACGTCATCCATGGGGCTAGGGTTTGGTGGTGAGGTTGATATGCATTGGCACAATGATGTTTTGAGGAGTTTGAGGCTTTGACCATGAAGGAAGTGACTTGTATGCTTGACATGTGGCTTTGGGAAGCCTTCCTACACTCCTCCATCTACAACGACTTGCTCTCAGTGCCAAAACGTCCCCTAAAGGGGTGACGTCTTTTTAAATTAGGGTTTTTTTTGTGCAAAAGTGAATTGTTTAATATTACTTTGTAAAAAGGGGCAAGATTAGGGTTGTTGACCCCTAGTCTTGTGTTTTACCCCAATTTATGTGGAAAAACTATCATAGTGACATTTTGTATAAATAAGAGATCATAATCTCTCATTTGAACATAACTCTCCCATTGTGAGAAGTACTTGGACTGAAATTTTCGCTACACTTGGAGTATTTTGCCTCTTGTGCTTTGGAATGATGTCTTTTGGTTATAGTTAATGATGATGATAATGTGTTATCTCTTGGAGGTCACTTCTAGCTCATTGTGGAGGTTTACTTTGGAATGTTAAAAGATTTTCTTGGATTGGTATGGTTCTTTACTTTGTCATTATCATTTGAAATTCAAGTTAAAGTTGTTTTGGCCAAGGCTAGATAGGGAGTATAAGGATATACACCCCTATCTTAGTTTCCACCATAATTATCAAGCTTATAAAGTTATTTGCAAGGGTTTTGTTGAGAAAGTAAGAGGATTTACACCCCTTAATTTCAAACCCTAGCCAGGTTACTTACCTTGGGAAGTAAGAGGATTTACACCCCCAAGGGTTTAGTAGTCCTAGCTCTTTCTTTAAGACCCCATTAACCCATAACTAAAGGAACTAATATTGCATTGGAGATATAAATTGTTGCATTGGAAAACGTGAAAGTTTCAAGTATCGATCTTCTCTCACTTGAGTCCGTTCCCCTATCCTTGAGCTACCTTGCCTCATTGAGGCGTCCCCTTTCAACCACAAATTATTTTTGATGAAGTAACTCTAACCTACAGCCATTAGGGCTTCACTAACCCTAGCCGACTAACCCTAAATATCTCATAAACTAACCCTAGACCATGCCTAAAAAATCTACCCTAACCTTCTACTAACCCAGGCACACTTATTGAGCTAACTACAAGCTGATTTAATTGAATAAGTTTTCTGCGATAAGTCTTGGTTTGCTACAGCCATAAGGCTGGTAATTTCACTGCAGAAAGCCTATCCTAAAGTCAGTCATAACTTGTACTTTCATCATCAAAAGTTGCTAAGAATTTGTTAATTTATTCTACTTGCTTTAATACAGTTTTTTGAGTGGTTTATTTGCAAGTTTTAGTGGTTGAATTCACTACTATCACAACAAGTTTGCTACAGTTATAAGGCTGCAAAATACTTCTGCATACATCTTTTATGACGGCCATAATTCATTGCTAAAGTCTCATGCTATAGATCGTGAAATTCTCTAGTGTTTATCTACTTTGTTTCGAGCATATTTCATTCGACTTTGAGCAATCTTTCTAGTAGCTTTAGTTCTTGTTTTACTGTTGATATATATTGTCATTCATTACTGCAAATTAGGGACAAAAATCCTAGCTTGTTGATCCAACTAACATATTACATTGCAAAGTGGTCTTCCTTGTGTCTCGGACAGGTACCAACTTCTCAGCGATTCACCCAAGGCTTTGGCAACCTCAAAATCATTTAAGACTCATCTTAATATTTCACTTTCCATCTAGAACATTGACCTTTAGGCACCTCACTCTTTCCACTTCCATTTTATTACGCCATTTTCCCTAGGGTCATCGAGATAGTCTCCCTAGAGTGACCTAGTCACCCTTGAAGCGCGGGACCTATATCGAGGTGACATTGGGTATAGTGTCCCTCAATTGTCGCCACTTGGTGGTTGGGTCGGGCTTTGCCCAACCTACAACTTGTGTGATAACAATTACTAATTTGTATAGGAATATAATTTTAGGCAATGGCTAATGCTGCTACAATAGTGCACATCATCCCTGGGTGCATTTCTACAAAGAATAAACATATAGAAATATTGATAGTATTGAAAAACTTTCAAAAAAAATAGAATACATAACTCTTAAAATTTTAAATTTTTAAAATGTACCTATTATACTTATAATCATTTACAAATTGCAGCGCACTTAGTCTTTTCTATATCTCAAGAGCACAACTAAGACACTGAGATTGTTCACGTATCATAATATTTTTAATTAAATATAACGAAATACATATTTCTCTTTGTTTTTAAATTTTTACATTATAGTCAACATTGTTTTTTATTTAGTCAATATTATATTATTATTTTTAAATAGACACATGTCAACTCTAGGTTGAGCATGGAAGGAATTACACATCTCACTCTCACTGGGCTAGAGAATGCACCTCTCGATGCAATCAATAATGGCATCCAATAGTCATGATCCTTCTTACAGTTTATTCTCCTATGTTTTCTCTTTTCAATGTCTTTTGAATCACCTCAATCAGACATCTCAATCAGCAGTTATGATAGTTTTAAGTGAACATAACTTTGAAAACCCTGATTTCGAGTTTGTTATTTTAGTCGACCTTCCTTTTAATATCTTTGAAATTTCGACCCTTCTAAATTTGAAATTTCAACATGTGGTTCTTTGATATGTGTTCTTTACAATGCTATGGGTTTGACCAAAATTTGATGTTCCAAGTGAAAAATATGGTAATTTTCTCAAACCTTATTGATTCTTGGACCTCTAGATAGATAACTTGTATGGCATGGCACATATCCAAAATTTAATATATGATTTTGATACCAAATGGTAATGTTCCAAATGCTTAAGATATTACAATAAACCAAAAATACACACCATGTACAACAATGTGAGGGTAGAGCATAACTCCAAGATAGATATGAGAAATAAGTTACACAATAACTCCTTAAATAATAAAAGAACCTCCTCCAAATACCCAATACATTAATACATCACAAATCCACATATCTTCAATAATCACTACATGATCTCTATATATACCTATTCACACATTGCACATGTGGCCCCATTATTATTAGGTCAACCCTATTACATATACATTTACACATTAAATGTACATTTAACTCCATATATGCCTCCCCTTTGAGTCATATCATATACATTTAACCTCATATATGCCCTCCCTTGGGGTCATATCATATTGTCATTGCTTTAGCCAAGGTTATTACCCTATCTTTGGAGACTTTGGGGAGAACGTTCTCAACTTATTCCCCAATCTACATTTACATTGATTTGA
Source organism: Picea sitchensis (assembly GCA_010110895.2). Taxonomy (NCBI): domain Eukaryota; kingdom Viridiplantae; phylum Streptophyta; class Pinopsida; order Pinales; family Pinaceae; genus Picea; species Picea sitchensis. The sequence continues at coordinate 13,134 of SNQJ01S0183539.1, read as the reverse complement.
TCGAATCCCTACCTAATCAAATTGAGTTGGAATGCAACAACTGATGTTGGCAACATCCAATGGGATATAGCATATTGTTTTTTATTATAGACTTGGCTTTGTTTTGGGTACAAGTATGTGGTCTAGTTTTTATCTAAAGGCAAAAGGTAAAAAGGAAAGAATAATACACCATATTGGGGAAAAATATTTTAGAAAAGAAGATTTGAAAAACCCTTTTTTGGTGGCAAAAAAGTTTTCAAAAAAGATTATAAAAAAATTTGGTTAAATTTTCTTCAAATTTGACAAGTTTGCTCATAGTTCCAAATTTGATAAGAATTTCAATAATAAAACTTTTGGTACATTTTTGTGAATCACCATAATTTCAAGAAAATAAACAAATGAAAAAACTTAGCTTTACCAAAAACTCACTAATTAACTTCCTCTTTCTAATAATCCCTAAATTTACAAATGGTAAAAAAACCAATAAACTATATAATAGATATGCAAATCATAACAATATGATATCTTCCTATATAATTAGGAATACAAATTTACCTATCAATATCTTCCTTACCTTCTTTTTCTTAATTGGTACACACTCATTTACATATTATAATGTACATTGTTAACACATAGTAAGAATACTTCAACAATGGCAAGTTGGGTTTGGAAAAAAAGATTCGCTGGGAAATCGGAAGTCGATGAGGCGAGACGAAATGTCACCGCGGCTAGGGCCTAAACCCTAGCCGCCTCACTCTGGTTTTCGATTGCAAAGGCGGGGACTGCAACATCCGATCAGTCCCTTGGTTTTCTTTGCAATCCCGGGCCGCGGATCAGCGTTCTCAAAGCGTTCGTCCAGCGTTTGGACTGCGTTTCCCAAGTTTTTGCATACGTTTTGAAGCAGTGGTCTGTCTCTGCGACTTGCTCCGTCCTTTTGCTTGCTAGAGGTCGTCGCCCTGCTACGATGGCCCCAGATCCGTTTGCCGAGACGAAAAAAGATCCTTTGGAAGCATTCAAAGCGTTAGTCCGCTCGGCAGGACCTAAACCCAAGCCCTCTCTTTCGTCTAAGTTTGTTAAGAAGATGGAGGAGATCCCTTCTTTGGAGCTATCCCCAGAGGGCCCTTGCAATCTTGCCCTCCTTCTAGCAGAAAAGGCCCTCATCGGAAAGTTCACGGGGTTATGGCCCAGCCCCAAAACGGTGGAGGCATGGATGGATGATCATTGGAAATCGCTGATACAGGGAAACGTTTCTCTGTGCGCAGTAGGCAGGGGTTTTTTTGTCTTCAGTTTCTCGAGGGCAGAGGACCGTGACCTAGTTTTTAGATCTGGACCCTATTTCATGGGGTCGAGAGGGCTGTTCTTAGCCCCCTGGACTCTTGACTTCAATCCTGGAGCCAAGATCACCGCAGCCCCTGTTTGGGTTAGGCTGCCTCATCTCCCCTTGCATCTCTAGAGGAAAAACTCTCTAGAGGACATTGGAAATAAGCTTGGGTGCTTCCTGGACAGTGTGGAGCCGAAAGGGGATCAGTTTACCTGTGCTCATATTTGTGTTGAGGTTAACCTCGAGAAAGGACTCCCGGAAGCCATTAAGCTCTCCCTAGGGGAATGGTGCCATATCCAAGAGCTGGATTACGAGTAGATTCCTTTTAAGTGTCTCCGGTGCCATGCCTACGGTCATTTCACAAAAAGCTGCCCCAAAGTCTCTGAGGAGCCGGGATCAAAAAAAGATGATTTTCAGCCAGTAACTAACCGACGAAGGTAGCCAAGGCAAAAGGATCCACTACCCCAAGCTCCGAAGGCCACTCATTCAGCAGAGGCAACTCTAGAAAATAAACACAGCGTTGATGCGCTGAAGGAAGATGAAGCCCAAGAACCAGAAGCAACAGCAGTTAAGGAAGACCCTCCGGTAGACGAAAGCCTTCCGGATTCCACTCCCCCAAAATCAGTGGCAGCGAGAGAAATTCGGGCTTCAGATCCAGAACCCTCTACCCCTGCAGGTCTGGTTGTTTCAGTTCCCTCCAGCGGCTCTATGGAAACCTCTGAACCTATAGACAATTCAGTTTCGTCTCCACCCCTTACCCGAGGGCGAAGGACCAACAAAGCGCGCAGAGAAAAGGAGGCGGCCTCCAACATTTCTTTAGGTTCTCAGAAAAAGTTGGATCCCTACTTTAAGGGGAAAATTCCATCCCCCTCGGTTTAATGCTCTGCGTTTGTCTTCTACTGTGCTCGCAGTTTGTGAGAATTTACTCATGTATGCATTTTTTGTCATTTTCTCGAATTAGCTCAAGAAGCAGATGGGATTGGTCCACCAAGACATTCACAAAAAGGTTGGCAGCGCTGTTAGAGGTCACCAATCTTCTTCAGATTTATAACTTTCTGATTCTTGCTCGCCAGAATGCCACTTAATGCAACATAACCGTTCTTGTCAAAAAAAAAGAATACTTCAACAATACTTTAAAAAATATTGAGATGATAAAGGTACTTGTTTAATACACTTAACATATGGGAAGAGTAGGAAAGAAGCAATTAAGACATAAACACCACCGTGACCAAAATTTATAAATTGATGATTGATTATGATGTGTCATGATAATAAAATAAAATGTTACTCATAGTATGATGTAGACCTAATGAAATAAATTAATTTATATGGGTCATCAAGTGAGTATTAAGGTCTCAATTTTATTGATCAAATTCCTGTTACTAAAAAGTGGAAATGTCAAATAAAACGGAAATTTAAAATACAAAACCAACCAAACGCAACCTTCTTTTCATGGTAAAATCACGACGACATCTGGAATCCTTTCCGTGATGTTGCTTGTTGCTTTCTATTTGTCGTATTGGAGAAGGCATAATTATCGATTCCATAAGTTTACCATTAGCAGTGTCGCTTTTCAGTTTGTGATCACTGTAGAACATATTTTAACAGTATCCAAGTTATATCCCAACAGAGGATATATCGCCGTAAAAATAGCGTGTAACATCAACAATCATCGGCCCACCCATTAGCATCAACAATCATATCGGCCCACACTGAAGGAGTGCCCTTGATAAGCACTTCATCCATATAGTATAAAACAAGCAAAAGTAGTTTCTTCACCTCTAAGCTTTTGTATGACACTCTCATGAACTAGACAGTTGGAAAGAGTGCAATTGACGCTACTGTAGTTGGGTGTCATGGAGCAGCACAGGATTTTAGATTGCCGTCCAGGCTTCTTGATGTATCTACAGTTCTAGTCCATTGTTGTGGTGGCTTTTAGTTCTTCTTCCTACGGCAATTCCGAGTACAACTATTTGTCGGCTGCCAGCCATCCTAAACAATTTCAAAACCCTACTATGTGAAACTAAATTGTATACAGTTTTCAATAGTGGCTCGCGGTTGATGGATAAGTACAGTCTTTATATCGAATCATGGTCTTATCGTTTCAACTTGTATATGGACTTTGAAATCATTCTTGGGAGTGCCAATTTGAGTGTGGTTTCAACTTTTATATAGGGCTTTGAAATCATTATGGGGAGGCTGATTTGAGTAAGATTTGCTCAATCTCCCTCTGCCTTAAAACATCATGGCTATTTGCAATGGTTAAATAAGCACGTTGCTGGCCACATGCTCTGTTATGATCATGGGATGAGTGAAACCATGACAACACCATGGAGGATTCTCAAATTAATAAGCAAAAGAAGGGACGACTCTCTCTGCAAAGGAAACCTGAAAGAATAGCTTTTCAAATTAAAAACTCCAAAAACACGTGACTTTAATCAAGGACCCTCATTGTAGTGTGAACATAGATACAAGTATAACTGGACGTGTCAACTCTTTGATACTAGAACAGTCCTTTGGAAAATTGGGGGAAAGAACATGAATCCCTTCAACTTCATTGGTTAGAAAAGGGGACGAAACAAAGTAATCAATGTTGTTGAAGCTTCTAATCAATTTCCTAAGTAATTAGTCTTATTAAGTTTGCAATAAATTCGCCTGCAGCCGACCCATCCATGTATACACTGCTCAAACACTCTTCCTGAGAAGTGAGGGAGAGTAAACATAAATCCTTTCAATCTTATGGGACGCGTAATTAATATAGTTGAAGTTAATCAGCTGTTAATCGAATCAAAAATTCGAAAAAAAATACATAATGAGCTGTTCATCGAATCAAAATTTCCGAAAAAAAAACACAAAGCAAAAGACAACCCCCATCAATGCATACAATCCTCAGTCAGGGACAGGAAGGATTGTATACAATCCTCAACCCGGGGCAGGGAGGAGGTTTAAAAAAAGGATCTGGAAGGAAAAAGAGTCAAAACAAAAGGCAACCCCCCATCAATGTTCACAATCAGGAGTTGGAAATATCCATCTATAAAGAAGATCCTAAAAAGATAGACAAATCAAAGGTGTAGTTGGAAGTATCCATCTATAAATATTGTAGAACATCAAAGTAGATCGCAAACACAGTAAAACGTCCAAATCAAAGTCAATCATAAACACAGTGAAACATTCATATCCACGAAACATTCAAATCAAGTCCATATAATATGTAGTTTTTGGAGGGCAAAATTTGTAGTTGGGCTTTTAAATTCAAGAATGTTTTGATCATTGAATGCCAGATCATTGACCTATATGATTAAAGTGTAACGAAGAAAGGATGGGTGAAATAATCTAAAATTCCCAAAATGGTAATAGAATGTTTTAATAGTAATAAATAAAAAACATAACAATTTATGATATTTATATAACTCTTTCGATAAGGATTTTCACGAGGTCACCTGGCATTGGGCAGTTTTGAAAGGTTTCTGAAAGACTCGGTGGTACGGCAAGTCGGTTTTTTGCAGCAGAGATTATTTTTTATTTTCACAACATAGAGAAGACTCTATCATTGTGGCATGGATGAGCACCCTTTAATCTACATAATTCATAATTTTCATATTTACATTACTCTTTGTGATAAAGAATTTTGACATAAAATCACTGGGAATTGGATGAGCACCCTTTAATCTACATCATTCATACTTTTCATATTTACATTACCCTTTGTGATAAAGAATTTTGACATTAAATCACTGGGAATTGGATGAGCACCCTTTAATCTACATCATTCATACTTTTCATATTTACATTACTCTTTGTGATAAAGAATTTTGACATAAATCACTGGGAATTGGGCATTTCAAGAAAGTTTATTGAAGAACGGCTAGTCAGTTATTTTTCTGCACAGACTATATTATTATTGTTTTCGAAACATGACGAGAATTTAACTTTGCGGCACAGAAGAGCAGAAGGTAACAGGAATAGAAGGGAAGACTAGCAAGCAAATTAAATAAAAATTTCCAGCCTTGGAATTTAGTGAAAGGTTCCATGTAACCAGGGCTCTTTGATAAAAAGAGCAATGTAATTTTTTATAGTTTCACCTGATTCTTAATAGAATAGCAATGTAATTTTTGATAGTTTCACTTGATTCTTAATAGAATAGTAATGAGACTGTTTTTTCTGCCTGAAAAAAACCACAATGTAGATACAATCTGTATTACAATCTGTATTTTTGATAGTTTCACTTTTTTTCCAATAAGAAATCCGTTCAAAATTATATTAATAATTTTAATTACATCTTCCAAAGAGCTTAAAACGGAGACTAATCCCTCGAAGTGACCCTCCAGAAAGAAACAGAAAAAAAAAAAAAACAAGTTCAGAAAACAAAAACTGACATCTTAGAGCCCCTGCCCTCAAAAACTAACAGGGAACCTGAGAAAAAAACTTCTTGACACAAGAAGAAGGACCAGAGAGAAGCAGAAAACCGGAAGAACAGAGAACAAAACAAAAGGAAAGAAGCTAGGAGATATGTGGGGGGCATTAATAGAAAAACTTTATTAAAGTTTTTTCTATTAATGCCCCCCACTCACAAGGAAAAGAGCTAGGAGAAATGCTGGAGTTGTCCAGCAGAGGATCCATCCCAAGAAAAGTAAGTGAGTCTCCCATTTGTCTCCTAGAGGGCACGCTTTGATAAAAGATCTGCTCCCATTTGTCTCCTAGAGGGCACGCTTTGATAAAAGATCTGCTTGTTGATTAGATTCCCTGAAAATATGCTGAAAACTAGTGCCCTTGAAAGAAAACTAGTGCCCTTGAAAGTGCCGAGGAGGTCTCTAATCCTTCGTTTCCATCCCTTCGGTATTAAATATTCAGAGTAAATAATGACTTTTGAATCTCCCAGGATTTGAATATATTATATTGAATATTCAGAATTCTTGCCATAATTAGTAAAGCCCAAGCGCCTATTAACTCTGTTTTTGTATTCCTACCCGCTCCCCCGTTGAAATACCAATGGCTCCCCGTTGAAATACCAATGGAAAGTCTGTGAGTTGTCAAGCTTAATGGTTCCCACAGCCCCACACATTGCACCACCCTCAATCGAAGCACCACCAAAATCGGCTAAAGAAAACCCGGTCAATTTCCAAAATTGGTTGTCTTAAAATCGGAGGTTTTAATGACAGAAGAAAAGTTGTTTAGTTTAAGTCTGCTAACACTTTGTGAGCAGTTGCCCAAGCCGAGGGGATTTTGTCTTCGAAAAGTGAAGCATTTCGCTGATTCCAGGTGTGCCAACACATCAACACCGGACGTCTTTTGGGCCAATTTTTAATCGCTGTCCAGGAATCCATACAGTCAAGAAGGGATCGGCCACTCCATTTTATATTCAATTTTGTTAATATTTGGAAGTTCGACCAGACAGCTTTCGAGAAGGTGCATTCTATGAAAATATGGGAGACCGCTTCAGAGGATTGTTTGCAGAGAGGGCAAAGACTTGGGCCGTTCCATCCTTTTGTCAGAAGATTATCCCACGTTAGAGTCCTGTTCTGCACAGCCAGATAAAATAAAATTATCTTTAAGGGAAGCTTCCATATGAGACTGCTTCACTTGATAGTTTCACTTGATTCAGTGAGACTGCTTTTTCTGCGTGAAAAAAACCAAGACTCTTTGGTCATATGTTGAAAAAAACCAAGACTCTTTGGTCATATGTCGGATACAAGTCACTTTGGTGAGTCCGATATACACGTACGTGATCAAGCAGCGAGATCAACCAAAATGGCAGCAAGATAAAATGAGGGGAAAAGTGCCTATATTACAACTTGGAATTAAGGTTCATTTATTTATCAAGGCCTATATTAAAAGTGGAATTAAGGTTTCATTTTAGACTGGAACCAATCTCAATATACAAGATGAACTTTTTGGCGGAATCCAAATAAAGACAGCGACTGTTTCCACCTAAACGAATACTTCATAAAATGTGTGAACAAATGAATAATGTAATTATTGCAAAACCATCACAGCCACTACGATTTCTGCAAAACCATCATAGCCACCTAAACGAAGACTTCATAAAATTGTATGAACAAATGAATAATGTAATTATTGCAAAACCACCACAGCCAATACAATTATTGCAAAACCATCATAGCCACTGGAGTAGCGTAATAAACATGGTCACTTTCTACTCCCTGTCACTAAAAATATATGCCAATACATTTTTAAGATTTGTCCTACTAAAGGACATAAATTTAATTACAATTTGAAATCTCAAAATATTCACTATTTATCTCGTGTTAAGGAAAAAGAATGTGAAAAGCTAAAAGCATATAAGTCGGTGTGGAAAAGACTTTTCTTTAATGTTGACTGATTTTTGAAGCGATGAAAATTACATATCACCTACTTTACCAGCACTATGTAGTGTTAAAACCTGCTGAACTTTTAATACCTTTCCTCGTATTTGTAGCTGGCAAAAATATTCTATTAGAACCTTTGTGCCCACCTCCTTTTCTGCAATAAATTATAAATTATACACTTAAGATTTATCAACTCCATTTTCTTTTCATTCCACGTGATCAACGACGTCCTCCGTTTCATTGGCGTTGAAGAATCATAGAGAAATTCACGCGAAAGAATAGAGCTTCAGCAACTTATTTAATATCTACAGCATTAGCTTGAGTGCTTACAGGATACATATAGAACTTTACTCATGTTGACACCTCGTGTGAATAGAACAAAAAATTGCCAGTGCAATTTTAATGTTTTAACAAAATTTCAAACGGTATGAACATAGTTCAATGGCCACCAAACTCCGAAAAATCCCTTCACTCTTTTTGACATTTATGAACATAGTTCAATGGCTACCAAACTCCGAAAAATCCCTTCGCTCTTTTTGAGATTTATGAACAATGACCTCAAAAGCATTTTACATTTTACTGATATAAATCAGAGAATTACATAAACGACCATCAATAGCACATTTTACATTGCAAGGCAAATTGTTAAAAAATTGACAAGGGTATGTTACAATACATTCATGTTATATAAATCCAAAAAAACCAATCCTCATTTCATAGGAGGTTCTTTTTTAACAAGGTATGTTGCATATTGTACATGTGTGGAAGGTTTCCACAAGCACCTGTCCTTTACCTGCTTTCACCAACTTTTCCCCACTCGGCAATGCAGGATCCAGAAAGATTTTCATCTGCTTAAAATTCTAAAGCACTTGCAGTCGAACCGCAACAGCAAAGAAAACTTGTAAATCGATATGGTACACCTGTGAGGACTGCAACATTTTTTACCTAAATCATTACACCTTCCAAGTTGATAGCTGTGTAGTTTAAATTCTTACTTGCACAAAGCAAAAGGTGGAATAGAATATAATACAATCCAATACCTGCTAGTCACCACCCATGCGTGCTTTTTGCTTTGCCGAGGGATGCAGACAATGGTGTACAGTATGTAAGGACCCCACCCAGCTAAAGCAGGCAATGCCTTTTGAAAATAAAGTTTCATCCCATTACACAGCTCTCCAAACAGCCGCTGGTGAAACTGTCAACAGTTATACATATGGTATTAAAATTTGACCTAAACACGGTGGTGATAGGAATAAAATATCATCATAGAACATGTGATAGGTATAAAATATTATCATAGAACATGCATTTCCTGTTTCACACAGGAAACACTTCTGACTAACACATCATTAATTTATAGCAAAAAACGCTGGCAGCAGGCAGACTTGCATTAGATTACACTTTCAAGTCCCATCCTAGATTACGTGTTTAAGCTTGATACTAGGACTGAAGGTGCCACAAGTTCCAATTAAAACGCAAATCTACCTGAAAGTCTAATGAGGGTACCTTAGAATTGACCAATTCTGGTGCAATTATACCCTGTAAAACTGCTCTTTTCTTTAAAATTGGTCACAAATCTGAAGCTTTATTTTCTGACTGAATTTTTTGTTTCAGAATAACAGAAATACATGACCTCCTTTGTAAATGCTAAAACACCCCCTGAGAGAATAAAACTTAAATCAAAATACAGTATGCAGATTCATAAACATGGAAATAAAGATGGTATTTGATAACCTGACAAGCACATTAAGCTGATCGCATCAAAATTAGCAGTTGGTCAGAGATACTGTTTAGGGTAATTTTCTAGCAAGTCGGGGAAGGCATAGAACATTCAAATGCATACTCACCCATGTTTAGCTTCAGATCTGCTTCAATTTCTAGGTGGCGCCTTTGACTCTGCAGCAGGGGAGTGCGCAGCAGGGGAATGTGCATCATCTGAATCACTTCCCGACGAGCTCCCAGAATCAGAATCTGGACATTTTGAACAAATTGGCTCATTATAATTTCATCTAGCAAAGCAGACAGCATTGTTAACAAATATAACCAGATCAACATATCACACAACAAAGACATTATCACCCTAAAACAAATGGCTGCAGGTAAATCCTATTTATGCAATTGAAATGTAGATTTAAAAGTTTGGCATACCGCTTGAAGAAGAACCTGAATCACTGCTCGAGCTACTAGAACTGCTAGACTTGCTTGCATAACCCCCATCCTTATCAATCTCCACAGGAGGGAAATTTGTAGATGGCATATCATCATCTATGTCAACATCCTCTTCTCCTTGTTCCCCTGTTTTGAGCATTCAACAGAGCAAGTTAGTTGAAGAAACAGCTTGAAATGGTGGGGGGGAGGCTAAACCCAACCCAAAAGGGGAAAAACAGAGAAGGATAGTATCAACGCCAACTCTCAATGATACCTTTCTTGTGTTTCTTTGGGGTTTCTCCTCCGGAGGCGACAGGAGACTGGCGATCAACGAAAAGAACACATTATCAGTATGCAGAACATTGTAGTTAAAATAATTGTAATCAGCGTGCAGATGATGAGAACCATAAGAAACACTCCCTATGTTAGGGATAAACATACCCATGGAATCCCATTGACCTACTGTAATAACCATGGATGAACATTAATGAAATTTTAACCACCAATTCTTCATATAAAATGGAGAAATAGGAAAAAATAAAAAAAACTAACCCTTTCTCTAGCTGCAACGTCCTCCGTCCCAGGTGTATGTAACTGTTCAGCACCATTTACCTTCTTCTTATTCTTGCTCATGCTCTTCTTGCAATTATTAACAAACCTATCGAGTTCCCAGAGCGTTTCTGTATCGAAACTATCTATATCAACCTCAATCTCATCCTCCTGTTGACATAGCGCCGGATTCCTTTTCTTGATAATCTGGACTATGCTCTCCAACTTCTCAGTGGGTAGACTCTGTAGGCTTGCACTCAACTTCTGCTTCTCCTCATAAGTCATCTCCCGCTTATGAGGGTCTTTTGCCTTGGGTTTTTTGGGAGCAGGGGCTCGCAAAGTCGCATTAGCCTTGGACTTTGCATTAGGAGGAGGCCGCGGAGACAAACCCAAAAGAGGCTCCGTCTTCTTCAAATTCTTCTTTGGGGGCTCACCGAAAGGCAATTTCTTCATATTTTGGCTTGCCCCGGGTAATAACCCATCATCACCAGACCAAGACAATTTCCTCTTCTCCTCTTCATATCTATCACAAATCGGCTTCCACCGGTCCTCAAAAAACTGCAACATCTGCTCAGCCATAATATGAACTTCATGTCCATTTGGGTTGTAGGTCATAGCATTATTAAACGTCAATCTGATATCCGCTGCAAACTCCTGAGGCGATTTATACTCATTTGCATTTATCTTCGCCTTGACGGTACCGAGATCCATTGGGTGTTTTATAATTGTGTGATAATCATGCAGCCCGAGCCCTACAGTGTCCACGGGAGCTTTGAAAACCCAGCCATGCTTGTGTTTGATGAGCCTGGATAGCAGAAAACCACATTGTTTCATGACATCTTGCAGCATCTTGCCATTCATGGGGTCGGCGACAGGTCTCTTTGTTTCCCTAACATCTGACTTGCTCGGCGCAGGTCTCTTAATTCCTCCTTTCTTATTATCCGGCGGCGGCATCTTATCCTTACCCATTACAAACTCCGAATTAAGATAATACTGATTGGCCTTCGGCGTTCGCTTTTCTTTAGCAGCTCCGCCATCTCCTCCGCTATCAATGGCTGCGAGGTTTATCTGCAGAGCTGGCGGCCGTTGACTGCCGGTAGCCAACCCTGAGGTAACTTCTTTAGCGCCGTAGTTACGCATATCGTTCCCAGAGAACTGAGAGGCGCTATAGCTAGCGTTAGCATTAATCCCGCCGCCCCTTATTTGCGTTTCCCTGGCCTCTACCCTACTGTACATAGTCCTAACCTGCTCTAGCTGGATCTTAAGCTTTCTTCTAAGCTCCCGGATCTGTTCTTTGGAATAGGCCGAAACATTATATGTTACATAGGCCTCCGCATTAGATTCCTTTCGCGCCTCGCGGTTTATGCTTATGGACTTCCTGTTAAGACTCGATGAATCATCGGAGGCCGCCACTCCGTCCATAAACATCGGCGGCTCTTCCCTCAATCTATTTCCGCCGTTTTGCCCGCCACGGGGGGGCGGCTGGGAATTGAACCCGGGCTTCGTCGTCGTCTTCCCCGGTGCTGCTGCTGCTGCTCCTCCTTTCCTCATGTAAACCTTCCGTTCTGCCCAGCGGGTCTGCTGCTGCTCCTGCGCTTCATCTCGACTCGCCAGAAGCGCAGAAGCCATACATGCGATGATCCTTGGGCCGCATGAGCGGCTGAGTACGGCCTAGGGCTGAAATTTAAATTTAGGGTTAGGGTTAATTCCAGAGGACCTATTATTTAAAGATCTGATCTCAATAAATCACTACTAAGAGGTTACTGACAATTTCGCGAAAGTAACTCAAGAGAACACGACCTAGAAGCGCCCTGGGCGTCAGATCAGCTCCGTCTTCACAGTCTCCAGCTGCAGCCGGCTTTGGAACAGGGGATTGAGGGTTTCAGCTGAAGCCGTGAGGTCAAGGGTTCGAATCAAACCCTTTAAACCCCCGTACAGCACAGATCTGTCCGTAACAGGGGATTAAGAGCACAAACTGAACCCTCCGGCTTCGAGCTTTCAAATTTGATTTATGGCGGCGGAAATCCGAGCTCCGCTGAGATATCAAGCATAAAAATCAAAATCTTCTCCTCTGAAAATCATCTCCCTCGGATTTCTCAAACGGCGAAGAAGGAAGAAAGGGAATGAATGAAATGAAGACGGAGAAAACAAGGAGGGGCAAGGGTTTCACAGAGTTGCCCTTGGATGAGAGGATCCGAGGGCTACACCCTCATCTCTTAAAGGCTGTAACTCTGCCCGCCCAAACAACGGGCACCATCGTCTCCCTCCATCTCTTCCCTCCGACGGTGAAGGCGCTCCTCTCCCCTGCCCGTTGGAGTGTACCGTCGGATGCATCATGGACGGCCACGATGGATGGGCTCCAGTCTCATTGAGACTCTCCTCCACGTGTCATCATCCCGACCCTCTGTACTCGCACGTCGGGCTTTGATGCTTTCGCTCCCGAGAGTGATGACGTGGAACGTCACGTCATTAATTAGAGCTCACTCACTCCGATTAGGTCTCGCACAATATAGCTGCCAGCTGTCATGGCGGAGATATTTTTGCCCACCCCTCTTTTCGAAGAAATTTCTTCAATTCCTCTTTGTTCGATAGCAGTCGCAGGAAGGCTCTCAATGTCGGTTGGGCGGTGGGATTGAATCAATTAGTGCAGCTTCAATTTCCACGCACATTCTTTTTCCTTTTTATTTTAAAAAATAAACCCTAAATGCTTTTGTTCACTCGGAGGGTTGTTATAAATCTATGTTAACTATATAACAATCTTTTTATTGAAGAAATGTGTTTAAACTGTAATCAGGGTTAGTGTTAGAGGAA
>SNQJ01S0183538.1:0-18984 GCA_010110895.2 Picea sitchensis | reverse complement strand
CTTGCCACCAAGCACAAGGGTCACAGGAAGGAAACCCAATCCCAACAGAGGTTATAAATGCCCAAACCCTCACTCAGAATACCACACAGTAAAACCCTTACCCCAAGAGACTTTAGAACTGAAAACAGGACTGTGGGTAAACCTTTATTTCAGCAGAGGATAAAACTGAACCCTATAGTCATGCCTAAGCAGATAGCACCCTACAGGTTCGCCCTAATAGGAGGGCTGCAAACTCATAGGTTCTCCACACAGCAGACAGGAGCAGGCCGCACCTAGTAGCTTAGTCACAGTGGAAGAAGGAGGAGGCTGAAACCTTGTGAATTTCCCACACAGCAAAAGTATAGAGGGGCCGCAACCTCTAGAAAAATGTTCACAACAGAAGGGAGGAGGGTGCCGCACCTTGCACAAGGCTCACACAAGGATAGGCTGCACTCTAGCAGTCCTCAAGTAGACCCGCTCCCACACATAAACCCCAAACCTGCAACAAAAGAAGGGAGCCGCACCTAGCAGCCACTCCAAACAGCAATCAAGAGAGAAGAGGCCGGTGCTGGAAGTCCACCCACAGTAAACACAAGGACGCCGCACCCACAGCAAACACAAGGAGGCTGCTCCCACAGTAAACACAAGGAGGCTGCTCCCACAACAAACACAAGGAGGCCGCAGTCTAGAGAGAGAGAGACCAACGCTTGCACATAAGAATGATAGATGATTGAAATGTGAGGGGGGGGGTTTAATTTATAGTATTTAGGCTAGGGCAAGGGTTAATTAAAATCACATGTTTAAATTTAAATTTAAACATGTGATAATAAACATTTTAATTTTAACTTTAATTTTAACCCTTGAATAAGACAACAAAACCCCAAACCAAACATGCAAGGGTAATAGAGGGTTTGCAAGGTGGCAATAAAACCAAACATGGCAAGTAAAGGAGGGTTTGCAAGGTGACAATACTCATTCCTTCATATCACATGGTGAACCCATTACTTTATCATCACATCGCATAAGGGACTTATCCCTCATGGTTATGTCCTTCAAAGGTCATACCCATCAAATACTTGATAGAGGATCTGGCAGCCCTTAACTTTTCCGGTCTTATCCACTAAGGTCAAAGACCAGTGATCAACCCATGCCGTATGCATGTACCTTTGACTCTTTCCAAAGCCCTAGGCTTTATCTAGGGCTTTCGAATCGCTGGTCCTGGTAGACCAAGAACCCCAATCATATCCTGGGGGCCCTCTCAAGGGTCTTAATGGGCTTGAGCACCACCAAGAACCCCAGCCATATATTGGGGGCCCTAACAAAGGTCTTGCCATGGCATCCCAATCGCTTGGTCCTGCACTGGGTACCCTGTGAGTTCATCTGGGGCCCTAGGAACTCGCCTAGGTCTTAGCCATCCTCCAAGAGAATGGCTCTTGGAGCTGCACTAAATTCAACACTCCCTCTCAAAGAGGAAGGTATTCTCAGCCTAGCACCCAAGCTTGTCTCGAAGTATACAAACTTTGTCAAGGACAAGCTTGGTGTAAAATGTTCCGCCGTTTGTTTTGTCATTTCAACATACGTATCGCCGAGAACTTTCTTTTTGAATCATGTCCCCGATATAATGATATCTCATCTCAATGTGTTTCGACTGTTAATGAAACACCCCAGTTCTCAAAGTGAGCTTTTATATTAACTTCATTGTCACAGCTGGAATAACCGTGGGTTTAAGCTCCTCGACCTCTAATAAGTCCGGTAGCTTCCTCAAGGCCTAATAATCGCTTCAGCCAAAGCAGCTTAGCAAAGAATGTATTCGCCTTCAGGTTTTTTGGGCTACGGAGTTCTGCTTCTCACTGGACTGTGGAAACGCAGGCCTGACCAAAGAAATCATAGCCGGACCTAAATCGAAGTACATCCTAAGTACTCTTCCGTCCACCGCACGCCCCATCCATTCTGAATCTGTGAAGCCATGTAGCATCACACCTCCACCGGATGTGTACCAGACCATAGGCTATAGTCCCCCCAACATATCTTAGGATATGTTTTAATGCAACCATATGTATATGTTTAGGTTCATGAACTCGCTAAGAGCATTTACAGCATAGCGGATATTCTGGTCTCGTATGTACGTGATACATCAAGGATCCAATGATCAGTCGATACACGGTGGGCCTGGATCCAGGTGCCCGTGACTTGATCTTGGAGTTTCTTGAAATTTGAGATCATTGGAGTAGACATGAACTTGCAGTCCATCATGCCAAATCAAGGCGATGTCAATGCATACGCACTGTGGAGAGAAAGATCTCTCCCAGTTTCTGCCAAACCTCCTGTAAAATAGTGGATGAGCCCCATATCCCATATCTAGGGATAACTAGAGATCAAGTGTCTCGAGGCCCACATGGTCCTAGACATGGAGTACCGAGCAGAGCTTAATTCTTGAGCATGGCCCCTCGAGGCCCATTCTTCTTCTCTCAGCTTTGTCCTCGGGCTGCCAGCATCTAGCCCATCACTAATGTACTGGGCTTGCATCACGAAGGCTCTTGCTCAAGGAGGTAATTGGTCCAAGGTATCATGGTATGTACAAGTATTTGATCATATAACCTTCTTATGTATGCATTTGTTTCCTTTCATTTGGAAGGACTCCGCTTGGATCTTACACTAATCCCTTCCTTTGACCATTGTTGGGGTAATTGATGGGCAACTTAGCAAGCCAAGATTCATGGGTCTTGGCTAGCCACTAAAGGGGCTTGCGTATTTCATCCGCCTCCCACCATATATTATCACTTTTTCTTAATCTTATACCCGGCCATCCATCCTAATTCTAGTCCGCCATTAGGATGACTCCTCTGTGGTACACATCTTGTCCTTGTGGGGAAGAAGGGGCCAGTCTGTGGAGGTAAAAGCACTGGTAAAAGATAAAAGCCATAGGAAAATAAACCTAGAGATGCTTCGCTACTGTGGGATCCCCCTAGAAGGCAACAAGTTTCTCCTCTCAAGAAGAAACTAAGGGACCCTAAGAAAGATGAAATAAATAAATGCAAGACCTTAACCAAGAGGATGGGAGGTTCCATCACTTGTTTCCACTTAATATGTTCATAAGTATTTAGCTGCATGATATTGCCCCTATCTCGGTCACCAAACTGTGGTAGTGGGGACTCCTTTGTCAGATGGCCAAAGGAAGGGGGGTCTCATCAATGAACCTCTACTGTGAAGATACTAGTGGGTAATGTCACTGGCCACCAAGCCAAGGCGGTCCTTCACAAGGTTTGCAGTAAAAATGCAAATAAAGAAAGATAAGGCAATAAGGGCTTGGAAAAAATGCATCCATGATCGTACAACTCGCCTCCCACAAAGGCACCCAAAGACAACACCGTACCTTTGGTCCGACTAAGGACTGACATCCCTAAAACCATATCACCACATTACACATGGTTTATCGATCCTTCGAGGGACTCTCTCCATTTCTTGTGGGTATTAGCCCAATAGGTGGTATCTTATTGGTTGCCAGCCTTGTATAGTGGGTCCGTACATCTTTGAGCTATTAGATGAATCTGTTAGGGATTTCATGCATACGTTTGATGATAAATTTAATGATGAGATATGATTTACATTGCTATGATGTCTAGGATCCATGAGCCCTTGAGGGCGAGTCTTGATGCGTGACCACGTATTCACCTCGGGATGTACCAAAGGATTCCGGCACATGGGAGATGATTAGCCTGACCTCCATAAATAAGAGCCCGTCAGATGGACGCTGGGATGGCAAAGGCAGGACAAGGTTTTGATGAGCCCTTGTACAGAGAAGAGGAAGGACGTCCTCATTTGGACGTTTTGGCAGGACCTAGCCTATGGGGATCAACCGGCAGATAACGGACTTTGATGTGACGTGGACGCCACCCGCTAAGCAGTTGGACGCTTTTCCGGAGCGTATAGCAAGCAGGCCGGGCCTTCTCGGGCACAAGCCAGTGGAGCCCTGTGGAGAGCCAACGCCCCGCCTCCCCACTGGGATGATGATTTGGCCTCCTAAGAGGGCCACTGTCTCCCTGAAGGGGCCTCGGGACGCCTCCATTATTAGCTCTATTACTTGGCATTTTATACAAGTGACAAACTAAATTGAATATCAAAATTTTGTTTCCAATGCTTTGTTGACCTATTTTTGTAAAATAAAATGTAAGTGAGATCATATAAATAGAGGACGGCTCTCTCATTTGATCATAACATAACTTGCTCTCTCTGTGAGAGTGACACTTTAGCTTTTGTCTTGGATTTTCTCTTTGGGAGTGAGGCGAACCTCTTGGAGGACTACCTGCATGTGGTGCTCTTTTATCATTGGAAGGTTTACAACTGTGGTTTGATTATGCCTCTCATTACAGTTTGTAAGTGTTTCTTCATCAAAACTTTGAACGGAATGGTTGTTGATCTAATATCTCTGTATACATTGTTATCTTGTTATTATTTTCATAATTTTGAAACCCTAGGTTGCTCACAAGTAGGTCGCGGGCTTCATGTCCCCAAGGATAAAAGCTTTTAAACATTTGTTTTGAGAAGGTTTAGCCTAGCCATACTACACTAGACTCCCTCTTATCTTGAGTTGGTTTAGAGCACAAATTGAAGAAAGCAAAGGCATCCTAGGCCTAATTTGTTGTACACCTAGGGTTTGCTTCTAGGGTTTTGGAAAGCCTTGCCATAGCAACACTTTCAAACCTATAGGTTTGTGCTTGTAAGCCAGCCGCTTTACAAAGAAGTCTTAAGGAGAGAAGAGGAAGCTTAGGCCTAGCTTTAGCTACACCCCTAGGTAAGTCTTCCTTCTTAGGGTTTAGGGCTGGTGGCCCTGCCATAGCAACACTATCAAACCCTAACTCTCTTGTTCTTAAGTTTAAGTCTCTCCTAAACCACTAGTCTCACTTCAATTGACTCCATTAACCCAAGGCACCAGTCTAGAAACCCTTGAGCTTGTTTTATGCCTCAAACTCTTTCCAAATACTCTCAAAATTGAAACCCCAACCCAACCTAGCGTCTAACTCTAGCTAATTTTGAACTAACCCTAAAGAGATGACATCTTGCTGATTTTAACTTTTGCTTTGATAGAAAGGTGCTGCCTAGTCATCTTATCAGCCGCAGGAGGCTTATTGCATTTTGCTTGGCTAAATTTGCCTCAAATCGTCCACCCTTGGCTAGCTAACCCTAAACTGTAACAAGATTTATATAGGTGACGCCACGCTTTAGATCTCTTGTTTATGCATGCAACGCTGTGACATCTCACCTTGGTTGTTGGACTTTGAGTTGTAGATCACTTCCCCAAGCGACACGCATAAAACGCTCCAATTCAATTCATTGTCTCAATTTTGACCTAAAAATAAGACAATGACGTCATCATCATTACAACAACAATATATAGTGACGCAGCCTACTTTATATGTGTGAGCTATTTGAGATATTTATTGCATGGACATATAATACAAGGTTTAATTATGAACATTGGATGCTTATTATCTCTTGCGTCAGGTTGAAGAAGTGATATAAAGCTTTAAACCATTTGTTCGAGCTTATTTTCATCATTGACTTCAATAGCACTTAATCACTTGCTCTTATATATATGATAAAGATAGTCATTAATATCTCAAGTACTTCAACCATGTTCTATATCGAAGTTATTTGTCTTGTCTCAAAACAAGCGCCATTCGCTGGAAGACTTTCTTTCTCTGACTATCTCATACTTGGCGAATCGCGGGAAGGGAACCCCCTATCTTGATCCATTATCCTTAGACCTCCTTAAACCCAGATTACATAGGGACGCCTCGACTAGCCCTCCTAAATAGAAAGAGCTCCCATCGAGAAGTGGACAAGTGGGTGGGGAAGCTCCCGTTATCGCTCGGCTTAAGCCTTGACTCAAGCCTACTTAAACCCTCCTACAACCGTATACCTAAACCCCAAATCTTTTCATTTCAATTCTTTCTGAAGTTCTTAGTCCGAAGCTATCAAGGTTTCCTCCAGTTGAGGAAACAAATCATCCATATAAGACTTTAGTAGAACTCGGGATGATTTTATAATATTTATATAAATATTTGGATTTGCTATGCTCTTGAAGAATCCAAAGACTTTGTAGAAAGTTGTCAATTCTACCATACTGCTCTTGAGCTGTTCTGCATGTAGCTTTCTTTGAATTTACATAATATGATCTTATCATGTATTACACGAAACCTTCGTGTGTCAGCTTCAATGTAAACCTCTTTGTTCAACTTCTCAATTGCTAAGGAAGGCGCCTTAATATCCATTTCGTGAAGTTTCCAACCAAAAACTGGTGCAGTGAAATGATGATTTCCCGAGAAGAATACTTAAGTAAACTGGAGTAAACATTTTGTCAGAAGTCAATACCTTCTTTCTCCAGAGAAACCATACTACCAAATCTTGCCTTGTACTTCTAAATGTCACCATCTCAATGTATGCTTTATCTTATAAAGCCATCTTTGAAGTCACTATAGATTTGTTGTGAGGTCTAGGAACCACTGTCCATACATCATTCTTCAAAAATAGAATCATATTCTTCGCACATAGCATCCTTCCATACTTGATGTTTAGAAGCATTAGCAAAAGTGGAAGGTCTGCATCACTCATGATTTAATCGGCTATTAGAATCGAGGTACTGACCGGTTTCTTGCTTCTCCTCAAGGTGCCCTTCGAACTGAAAGGCTTTTCTCTCATTTCTTTCAATATTTCCTCGACACCGTCGGGTTTCCTTGGATGGTTGCAACTCCATTTGGAAATTCAATAGAGTCTCTTGATGGATCGACTACAATTTCAGAGGTTTCCTCCCTCCGCTCATCCGAAAAGAAGAGTCGGCGATGAGCCCCGCCCTCCTGTGATCACATAAAAGATCTCCGTCCGGAATGGAATGTCGCTTCCTCATGAAATGTCACATCTCTACTTACTTCAATGAACTTTTGCCCGTGGATGTAAATCTTGTATGCTTTTGAGGTCCTGAATCGTATCCCACAAAATTCCTTTCTTACCAGAGGGCTCCAGTTTAGTCCTCTTCTCTTTGGTATGTGTATGTAGACTGGGCTGCCAAAGATTCTTAGATGATCAACTGAGGGCTTATTGTCTCGTGAAAACTTCTTCAGAGTTTTCGCTTCAAGGACTTTGTGAGGACATCTATTCCTCAGATGTATAATCATTGCATCGGGCGTACCTGTGAGATATAGGTAAATTCGGGATCATGCATCATGGCCCCGGTCAGCTTCCATAGATGGTTCCGTTCTTTCTGCTCAGCTACACCACTTTTGGTCGTGGGTTGTATGTATGGACTGCAAGTTAGCCCCTTAACTCCTTAAGCCTGGACAGAGTTCCTATCATATTCCGAGGGAGTCAAATTCTTTTGCTGCTGTCCTGCTCCAAACTGATGCCTTCCGCTTGATTTTCAACAAGATTTTGAAGTCTTGAAATCAAGTAAAAGATTCATCTTAGTCTTTAAGAAGTAAATCCAAAGGTTTTACTGGAACAATCATCAATAAAGATAATGTAATAGATACAACCATTCATAGAGGGTGTAGACATAGGACCACAAAGATCGAATGGATTAAGTCTAAGATTCCATATGATTTTATGTTACTAAGAGGATAAGGTTTCTTTATGTTCTTTCCAAGTGAAATAAACTCCCATGTATAATTATTATGCTCAAATGTAAAAATAATCGGCATACCCTGCCACCATCTTTGCAAACCCGAGTGTATCGAGTTGAGGTGTCCAAGTCTCCGTATAAAGCTCATGTGGGATTGACTGGGCTCCCCAAGGAACTGAAATTGAACGACTTGACCTGAAAGTTTGTACAATCCACACTCAATGAAGTTCCAATTGTTATAGCAATACTTAAATCTTCATTTGAGGAAAATAAGAGGGTCGCCTTCCCTTTGAAAAGTTAACAAAACCTTTTACCTTCTAAGACTGGAACATAAATTAAATTTTTCTTTAAACCAGTATATAAAGAATTACCAATATGAAAGATATTAACTGAGAGAAACTGAAAAGAGGTGGTATTTTCAAACCTTATGTCATAGGTGCCATCACCTAGCCTAACCTTTGCTTTGAATTTTTTGTCTTGATAATTTGCAAGGTCTTGTTTGAAGCCTGTCATGTAGTTTGTGCTTATTGTCTATTAGCCAAATCTCTTTTGAATTTCCAGGATAGGAGTCGGAAAGATGTAGATAAGGTAGTATTCCTTCCTGTAATTCTGCTCTTTAGTGGTAGCCCCGGGTTTGCCCTCTGGGGCTCCTCTTGGTGTTTAGCCTCTTTAGTGGCAACCGAGGCTTGAAATCTTCCTTTTCCTCTCTGCTGAGAGGGAGGACTCATGCAATCTTTTACATAATGTCCTAGCCTCCATTGTAAATTATGACAAAACATTTACTTAGATAGATGAGGATTTAAGGAGAGAGCTTACCTTTGGTTTTCTTACCTTTGCCATTTGTCTTCGGGAACTCTTCCATTTCTTGGCCTTTGCAACTAGGGCATGCTCTTGTAGGACATGATAGTCATTTCTGCTGTTCAACCTTCCTTCCTCTTCCAAGCAGCCATGCCACAACCTTTCAAAGTTAGGTTGAGATTCCCTTCCATTCACGGAGGCAAGAAACACTCCCCAAATAGCTGGAAGTCCATCAATAGCTATTTGAACCAGTCATCATCTACATGAACTCCTATTACATCCCACCATATCTTATACAACCAGACACCTTTCTTCCCATTTTCAAAGTTTTATGTAAATCATTTCTTTTCCAAGATTCTTTTCCCAGTAGGTGCCCCTCTTCTCATAGAGATTTGCCAAGGCATCAAAGCACTCTTGGCAACCTTAAATGACCTCAATTAAAGGTACTCATGTTTGCCCTTTGATAGGAAACCAAAGATGATCCTTGAGCCCTGGGTTTGTTTCCCCTCTTATATGCTGCCCTAGTCAGGTTCTTCTTGTAGTAGGTTCTTCAATCTCTCTAGTGATATAATCTTCTAGATCATTTTTCTTCAAGTATGTTTATTATTCCTCAGATTTGTGCATTAAAGTTTTACGCCTCTACAAATCACTTTCACTAATCGACATAAGGGAAGTCATGTTTGAATCAGGCTAGATTAGATGATCAGAATCAGAAAACAACTCTTAACAAAGTGGATCCTGTAGGTTCAAATTAAGTTCCTTTGAGCCCCCCTGCTACACCCTGTTCCATACCATGTTAGAATTAGGGGTAAATTTGCAAAACAAGAGGTATCTTTTAATTTCTTGATAAAAAATAAATTTAGATCTATAAATCAAATGAAAGATAGAACACATAGAATGTAGATCTATGAAAGACAACAATAAACTTATAGCGAAACTCTCGATCTAATATGAAGAAACTCGTGATTCATAGGCTAAAAATTGATCTAGCAATGGAATGTATCTAAAAGATACAATAGATCTATAAGACTATACACAGATTTCAGATCTAAAAACTTAGTCTGATCATTACATAATATAATAACTTGTAAATTCAAAGTATATCTTCAGATCTACTCAATGCTAACTAGGTTAAACAATTATGTAGTAAAATCAAAACCAAATCAGAGAAATATGAGTAAGATGGCTACTTGTACATCATCCTTACCTTTGAAGAAGAGCAATAACCATAGGGGATGCATAACCCTTTTATATGCTCATACAAAGGTTCACCATAGATCTATAATGGATCTCAATGCAAATGAATGAAAGAATTTTCTTGCCAACAAGCAAAAGGGCCACAGGAAGGAAACCCAATCCCAATAGAGGTTATAAATGCCCCAAACTTCACTCGTAATACCACACAAAACCCTCTTACCCCAAGAGACTTGAACTAAAATGTGGACTGTGGTAAACCCTTATTTCAAATAGAGGATAAACTCAACCCTATAGTCAAGTTTGGCATAAGATATAGCACCTCACGTGTTCGGCTTCTAATAGGAGGGGTCAGAAACTTAGAGGTTCTCAGCACACAGATGTGAGCAGTCGCACCTAGTAGCTTAGGTCACAAATTTAAGAAGGAGGAGGTCAAACCCTGTGAATTTCCCACACAACAAAGTATAGAGGGGTCAAGAACCTCTAGAAATTGTTCACACAGAAGGGAGCAGGGTACAGACCTTCACAAGGCTCACACACGGATAGGCTGGACTCTAGTAGTCCTCAAGGAGACCCGCTGCCTCACATAACACAACCGCTGCAACAAAGGATGGGAGCCGCACCTAGCAGCCACCCCAAACAACAATCAAGAGAGAAGAGGGCGATGCTGGAAGTCCACCCACAACAAACACAAGGAGGCTGCTCCCACAACAAACAGAAGGAGGCCCACCCACAACAAACACACAATGAGGTCAGCAGCCTAGAGAGAGAGAGAGACCAATCTCTCATGCATAAGAATGATAGGATGAGGAAAGGTGAGGGGGTTTGACTATAGTAATTAGCTAGCAAGGGTTGGGGAATAAAGTAGATAAAATCACATGTTTAAATTTAAATTCTAAAACATGTGATAATAAACATCTTTTAATTTTAACTCTAATTTTAACCTCTTGGAATAAGACAACAAAACCCCAAACCAAACATGCAAGGGTAAAGTAGGGTTTGCAAGGTGGTACACTATCTCTTCATATCACATGGTGAACCTATTACTTTATCATCAATCGTGACATGGGACTTATCCCTCATGTGGTTATGTCCTTCTTCAAGGAAGGTCATAAAATTATCAAATACTCTGATAGAGGATCATACTTCAAAACTTTTTTTTGGGGTCTTATCCACCAAGGTCAAAGACTACATCAAACCGCCAGAACCCATGCCGTATGCATGGGTACCCTGGACTTTTCCAGGGGCCCTAGGCTTATCTAGGGGCTTTAACTGCTTGGTCCTAGACCAAGAACCCCAGTCGTATACTGGGGGCCCTCTCAGGGGTCTTTACTGCTTGGTTATTCACGAAGAACCCCAGTTGTATACTGGGGGCCCTCACAAGGGTCTTTTGCCATGGCACTGACTGTTTGGTCCCAGACCAAGTACCCCAGGAGTGCACTGGGGGCCCTAGACCTCGTCTAGGGTCTTAGCCATCCTCCAAGAGAATGGCTCTTGCAGCTGTTTATAAATTTAACACATCAAGATGTACCAATGTAGATTGCCCAAGTTTAAAGTGGATTAGATTAGGATTTCTTAATTTATTAAGATGAAGTGTGAATCCTAGACTAAGTGACAACCCAAGAACTCTCCCCGCTTGTACCAAAAGAATTGCTGGGTGCTCAAGAAGTGAGGCAAACAAGGACACACCCTAGCTCCATAGGTCAATCCAGGAAAATAAGTACTCCACAGGGAGGACACCAAGTGCCGTGAGACCGTCCCCGATCTAGCACCCCCCGCTTCTTCCTTAAATTCCCTTTTTGATGGAAAAGTTGAGATAGTAAGTGGTGACCTATTAAGCTAGATAAATTTTAGGCCTTAGAGACTAAAAGTAAATTGAGCTTAAGTGAATTAAGTTGAGTTAGATTAGTTGAAAGTGATTACAATGTATTGCTTGAAAAAAAGGTGAGCTTGCAATATAAAAGGAAAGTACTTGAAATATTAAGACTTGGAAAGTAAAGTACTTGAACTTAAAATTGCAAGAAAGTAAAAGCTTGAAAGTTCATTACAAGATTATACACTGCTTAAAGAGAGTAAATTGCAAGACATTAGAAGTACTTTAAAGATTATTAAGTTAAAAACAAAGCACTTAAATGGAAATAACTTGCAATGAAAAGAAATGAGCAAGATGAACAATGTAAATTAGTTATGTCTCCATGGGCCTAAGCTAACATTAGGTTGTTTACTTCTAGATCTAGATTATTTTAACCATTAAGCACATTAAAAAAACAATAACCAAATGCTAACCTAGCCTTACGATTTTGGGGGTTGGCTTAGCCAAATCTCACTCCAAGGTGTATAGGCAAAAAGAAAGAAAATGCAGAAATTAATTACAAGAGAGGAATCCAAGCGCTTTAAGCTTGCTTAATATGTAAGAATGAGAAGAGAAGGAGAGGGTATTTGTTACCCAATTTTGGGAGGCTGATATTTGACTTGTAGATGCCCCAAATGAACTATAATCCTTCCCAAATGTCACCAACCTGCAAAAAATCAACAAGCAAAAGCTTGCTGGAAATGCTGCAAAAAGTGACAAAAACTTGTGAAAATTTCTGTTGTAAAAACCAGAAATTTTCTGTGCAAATTTCAGCAAGTAAAATATGTTTATAAGCTCTATCCAAGCATGTTAGAATGCCCAAAGAAGTATTGAAAAGAACAGAAATATGAAACATAAATTTTTAGAGGGTTTAAGTGGGTGAAACGAGAGATTTCCAGATCTGAAATCTTCATTCCAAACCCTTAGGCAACCTGCAAGTAACCTGCAAGTCTTGTGAGAAAAGCTACAAAAATAGAGAGGATGTGAGTAGATCTAGACGGTAAAACAAAATACTTTGTAATACCCAAATAAAACACTTCACTAGATCTATGGTAATACTACCACAATTTTATCCAAACAAAATACTTTGCTTGGAGTTACTACTCTAGATCTATAAGCTAAGCATACACAAGAAAAATAAACAAGAACAAAATCACCTCATATGTAGCAAGATGGCACCAAGAAGACTCTCAACACCATGGATCCTCCAAAGATTTCTTTTATTCAATAGCAAGCTTGGGCAAATACTTGCCACAAGCTTGAGAGAAGAACAAGAGAGAGAGAGAGAGAGAGAGAGAGAGAAGAGAGATTTTGGCATAGTAACAATGCCAAGAGTATATGTGTGATATAAGGGAAGAAGAGAGATTTTGGCATAGTAACAATACCAAGAGTAGATGTGTGAAATGAGGGAGGGGAGGCTCTTATTTATACTTGGGAGCCAAGAGTTACACCTCTTGGATGCTCTCCAAGTGTCCATCAATTAAGAGTTATTGAGCATCTCAAGGGGGGAGCACTTTTAGGGTTTGAGAGGAGTTAGGGTTTTGGAAAATGTTTGGGTAAGTTCTCCCACTCTTTCTCTAGTTAATTTGCTCATATTACAAAAATTTGACAAGTTTGACTTTGTCAATTCTAGCAATTAAATTGTTGTCTTAGACCAACTGAGACTCCTCATGGACAAACACCTAGCAAAACTTGTCCAATTGAGCTGAAACTTTCTCCAAGAGTGTAGGGGGTCTCATTCCATTTCTTTTGAGCACAAATACTGCTATCAAAATCCCAAGGATCCAGTTTTTACATTTTTTTTATCAAAAATTAATTAAAATTACCATTAAATGGGTAATTTTAAAAAATAAAAAAAAACTACTTAGACTCGATGGAATTCCGCAAGACTCTAGAAGATGTCTAGCATGGTCATTTACAATATTCCTAGACATGAGTCACCATAGGGCTCGACCATTAGAATTCCTTTCACCACTTTGGAGAATTATTGTGGGAGTGAAAAACTCAAGGGAAATTAATAAGGCTGGTTAGGCCATATTAATAACCTGAGGAAAAAAAACACTCGATGAAAGGAACTCCTCTAATGATGAAGTCCTAGGCAACTGACCTAAACTATGATCCATGCAGACCCATTATATTATAATCCCACGCAGGGGAGCGAAATTCCAATTACAAAAACACGTGCTGAAGGCCAAAAATGCCTTGTAGAACCAGAAAGTCTTCAAACTAGTAGCACCATCAGGTACATATCATCATGGCACATGGAGTTGACCCCCTAGTTGAAATAGGTGGTCAACAGGTGGATGGGAGGTCTCATCATGAGTCAGCCTATTATGACCATGGGCGTGTAGCGATATGACACTACCATCTATCTGGTCACCAAACCAGGGTAGTGGCTCTTGGTGGCATAGCCAAGAGAAAGCGAGTCTCATCACAAGCCAACCTTCTCATCTCTGTGAAATGCTTGTGGATAACGCTGTCACCTATGGTCACCAAGCCAGGACAGTGTCCCTCAACTCTTCCCTTGAAGCATAAAAGCAAAAGATCAAAAGTAATGAAGCTAAGAATAAAAGGCATTGAATGGGCTAGGAAAAATGGCATCTATGACAAGGTGCAACTCGCCGTCTACAAAGGCACCCACAAGTAAGATCTACATTTCCCTGTTATCATTGCACCCCATGCCCAAACACTTACCCCACGCCACCTCACACACTTACATGACCTAGATTGGTTCTCACCTGGGAAACACCCCAAACTTAAGGAGGATTAGCCCAATAGGACACCCTGAGACCTTCTCCAAAGTTGACTTGTTAAATTGCATAATGTCTTTGAGCATTTGTTTGGTTAAAGGGGGGTTTGATGCACATGTTTGGGTAATTTAATTATTGGATGTGATTTATATGTTATGATCCCTGTGACTTATGAATCCCTGGAGGGTGTACTTGTTGTTGTTGCAGGACTTTGCCCGGTGGACAGGTACACGTGGGGTAATGATTAGCTCGGACCTCCATGGCGCTGAAAGCCCATAGATGGATGTTGTAACCCCAACTAGGGGCAAGAAGACATCATAGACTTGCACCAGGAAGAAAGGACGTTTCCCTTAGAGACATTCTGGCAGACCTAGACCCAGGGGGATCTTTCTCTTCCACTTGGACGTTGACCTTTGAGAGCCCATGATGTCACCACTATGACCCTGGACGTCATCCAGAGCTAGGGTTTTCATATTGAGGGTAGTTGTGAGCTGGTTGGAATGTGTGGGCATCATCCAGGGCCTTTGTAGGCCAAACGTTTTGCATCTGAAGCCCAACTTTCCACTTTAGGGGCTCAACGTCACCCTAGAAGGGCATGACGTCACCCTTGGAGATGATTTTAGGGGTTAATTATTTTTATTTATGTAAAAACTAGATTTTGATGTAATTTGGCCAGGTCGACCTTTATTTGACCTAAATTTAATTAAAGGTCACTGGCTTTGTATAAATAGAGAGAAAGTACTCTCATTTTTTCATCATCAGTCATCACACACTAAGTGTGGTCTGAAATTTGCACCCTATTTGGGAGTTATTGGCTGAAATAGGGAGGCGCACTTGTCTTGGAGGCTAAAATTTAGGCCCCTTGATTGGTGGGACGAATGGAGAGAAAGGGGGAAATGGGAGAGAAATTAGGGAAAGAATATAGGAATTTTGGTAGGTGAGAGAATTAAGGATGGAGAAAAAAAAGGTAGGCTTCCCTCCTCTCCTCGTGACTCATCTATCCAATGTGGACGCCAACTCATCCAAACGTCCAACCAACTGCCACGTCATTTCTGGAAACTGCCATGTGTCATTTCCTACTAAAAATAGACGCTGCCAAAAATAGACATGCCCAAAATAACAGTTTCCCTAAAATTTCGGAAATACCATAAATGTGTCCAGGACCATCAGGAGACCACTGCCAAAAATAGCATGTCTAAAAATAGACACTGCTAAAAATAGAAAGTCCTCAAAAGTCAATGTGTATATACTCATCAGATTCGATTTTTCATAAGGAATCCAGAATTTCAATCAGAATCATCATTTGACCTCCCAATCTCCGCCTGCTAAAAATAGAAAGTGTACTCTGATGACATCTCGGAAAGTGTTCATTGGCTTCATAATGCAACCAAAAACAATACTATGTACTCAAAAATGTCATGTGGGTCTCTGGACATTGCCTCCTTAAAAATAGGGAGTTCCTAAAAAATAGGGAGCTCCTAAAAAGTAGGGAAATGGATGAAAGCAACAATCTCTCTCTCTGAACCATGAAGAACTGAGCTAACTCTGTCACTGAAGCAAAACCACTACATAACCAATCTCTGTACCTGCCCTCAGTGGGAACAGCCTCGGCCTGATCAAGTGTTGTTTCTGAAGAAATATCTAACTGCTAGTAGATGAAAATAACACTGGCCCCTAACCCCAAGGATTTCCAAGTGCGAAAATCCAGGGGTTAACAGGGGCAACATGTCTTTAACACCAATAGGTTGCTTATATGATAGGCTTTGCTGCATCAACAAGGTTGTGCATTTCATGCCCTTATAAGGTTGCCTAATGCTCAAACACTTTTATAGCTGATGCATAGGGAAAGAGCAAAGGCACAATTTGTTTCATAATAAAAAGGGCCTCAATGGCCTCAGCAAGGATGTGGTTTCCACAGAAATTTGACTTTGCAATCTTACAGTTTCTCTTTGGACATACAGAGCACCCTACCTCTTTAAGTCACAGACATTGTGCTTCAATGCCCATTTCAGCCACAGAGGCTTAAGTATCACAGATTGTATGGGTCTATTGTGTGTTTGAGTTTGTGTCTTGACTGTTCATAGAGCCCTATATGGAATATGGCATTGAGCTTATGCTTTATCCTTGCTTTATAATAATGAGTTCTTTATCTATTTTCTCAGAGAGTAACTGATATGGCATTTTGTGGCGATCAAGTTGGCCTTTTAGCAAGGTGCATCTCTAACCTGTGGGAATGAATGTGCTTTTTCCTTCTTTCTATGTGCTTATACATTGTTTGTAGTGAGGGCTTATGTATTTTTCAGTGCATTGATACTTTCTTCTTCTACGCTCAGCTTTCCCATTTAAGCATGGAAGAATGCATTTAAAAGTTTGTTTTTCTTCTTTTTTAATCTCTCATGTTGTCTTTTTAAGCACATAATCATTCTGAGTTTCTTGACAGTGCAAGTTCTGATGGCTATTTCTTCATTTGGAGCATCATAGAAACATCTGGCAAAGAAGATGACGAAATAATCATAGGGAAAATATCTTTTTCAATCCAAGTCCTTGGCGAATGGGAATTGGTTCATCCACTTGTTTGCTGGCTTAATCAGGTTCAGATTACAGTACTTTTCTAATGAAATCCATTTTGAACAACTGATTTGATATCTGTCATAGCTTTGGCTAACAGCTATACTTATGCCTTTTGCAGGACTTAGTTGTTGGCATTGACAAATATGTGTTAACCTTAACTTCAGAGGAATTGAAGAAAAAATTTGTATCTTCTGGTTTCACAGTTAACAATCCTATCCGATGCCATGTGAGAAATCTAATCAGAGGCATCAAATTTGCTGGTTTGCATGATCTTGAAGTGACAGCTTTAACGGTCATCTCAAGGTGCCCCACTTTGATTGCCTCTGCTTCTAGGGATGGCACGGTATGTATCCATGAAATATGTTTGTCTACTAAAATGTCATTATCATTGTAATTTGTAACATTTTATAACTTAATAAACTAAGCAAAATTTCCTTTTCAAGTTACTGCCTCATTGGCAACCTACTTTCTTTGTTATGGTAAAAAAAATACTTAACTGTAGCCTTTTGACTCCTACTTATCTAGCTAAGAGACACTAAGGGGCTGTTTACACAAGTGACTAATATAATTCATTGAAAACACTTCTAGTAATGTTTTGTGCTCTTTTTTTGACTTCTCGATCTTCTCCATGCCAATTCCTAAACCATTATGCCTAATGGTTACTGTTATTGCACGGATTGTAGATCGTGTAGAGTCCTTCACGATCCCAACCAATGGACAACAAACCTGGACCATGATCCACTGTCACCTCATGAAGAGTCCTGGGTGACCCCTGGGGGAAAAGAATGCGGAGGTCAAAGGCCCCAAGGGATCACAATACAAGACTTGATGGGCTAGGATGGAGATGGGAAAGATGAAGAAAAAGGGTAATGTGATAGAGGAGGATGAAAGCCTAAGTACCCGCAAGGACAATTCAACCTAAACCAACTATGCACTAAGTCCAATGCCCAAGTATAAGTCCCGCCTAAAGTAATAAGTAACAAGTGTTTGAGGAAGTATTTATCTTATGCAATTAAGGGTGATTAATCACAAGTTATATTCGGTGGAACAACAAAATCATTTAATTATCCAATTCCAATTACATAAGATAGATGAGATGTTCTAACACTTGTCTTTTTCAGTATAAGCTGTAAGATCAGATCTGAAAACACTTATAATAGCAGTAGAAATGCAAGATCTATAAGCTCTTTATCATCAACAAACACTTCAAAATCAGCCAATCAGATCAAAGGATAACAATGTAAAGATACTTTGGCAATTCTTTCAATAATGCTAGAATGCCTAAGGGTGATTATTCAGTGATTTCTTAACAGTTATTATGCCCTAACCAGATCTGATATGATTTGCAACAGCAGCAAGTAACTCTTCAGATCAGCAAGGTAATCATTAAATAAAACCCAAAAATTCAATTAGAATCAATGATTTCCAACAATTTCCCAATGAAAAGGGCACACCATTCAATGATTCCTAAGCACTTTTCAAACATGTACCAGATCTGATATAACTACTGCAGCAGAGAAATCAGCGAAGAAAACTAACTAAAAACTATCTAACTAGCCTCAGGAAAACAACCTAAACACTTGAGAACAATTAGCAATCAACTAGGAAGCAAAACTAGCTAAGTTAGCATACTAATCTAGGAACCTAAGCAAGCTGTCCTAAACTAATTTTCTGCATAAAATTGCAGACCTATGGCTGTAGCATTCATTGAGGTCCAGCAGATTATCTAACTACAAGATCAGAAATCTGATCCACTAAAATTAAAGCCCTACTCAAGCCACACAATTTAGACTACCTACTTGTTAAATTTGGCTAAGAAATGAGCAAAATCTAGCAACCTAGGGTTAAAAAATACTAGGAAATTTTGCAGCAGATAAGGGTTTGAGTGTTGAGGGGGTTTGACCCCTCAAAAATTTCGCCCAAGTGGGCAATAGGGTCGCCCTAGGGGGGCGAATTCAGCCGTGCAATCGAATCTCAACTTTGATGGGAAATCACGAATACCAATGCAAATCTCACAATCTCCGATGTAGACTAGTGCCTTGATCTCTTTGGGTAATGGAGTTGTTGACCGCCTATTCAACTAGGGGGTCAACTCCATGTGCCATGAAGTAATGCATCATCAAATGCTAGTATGTCGAAGACAGTTTGGTTCTACTAGGCAATTTTTGCCTCCAGCACAAATTTTGTAAGCGGGATTACCGCACCCCTGCGTGGGTTAATATTGT
>SNQJ01S0183536.1:18480-37464 GCA_010110895.2 Picea sitchensis | reverse complement strand
CTTCAACTCCAATTTCTCCACCATCTCTGTGGATACTAGGTTGTCAGTACTCCCACTGTCAATGATCACCTTGCATAATTTATCCTTAGTCTTGTAAGTTGTCCTGAAGAGATTGTTTCTCTGC
Source organism: Picea sitchensis (assembly GCA_010110895.2). Taxonomy (NCBI): domain Eukaryota; kingdom Viridiplantae; phylum Streptophyta; class Pinopsida; order Pinales; family Pinaceae; genus Picea; species Picea sitchensis. The sequence continues at coordinate 37,340 of SNQJ01S0183536.1, read as the reverse complement.
ACTGGTTTTTCAATTTCTTCCTCTGGTTTTAAGAGAAATTTTCTTAACATCAGGGATGCTCCATCCTCTTCTCCTTATGCCTCAACATCTCTTCTTTGTTCTTCTAAAATGTGAGCCTCTCCTCCTTCTTTCTTCTTCTCGGGAAATTCCAAAGACATGTGCCCTATCTTTCCACAGTTATAGCACCTTACTCCTCCTCTGCCTCTTCCTCTAGAAGAGTTTCTTCCACCACTCTGTCTCCCTCGTGAACTTCCTCCTCGTTCTAAGTGATTGTGTGGTTTCTAAGCTTCGTCCTTAGACTAATGTGCTCTGTCACGGTTAAATAAATTTCTTTTTCTTGGGATTGAGCCTTTACCTCTTACTCGTTGGTTTTTTTTTTTGGCCAACTTCTCCTCTACCTTTAGTGCAAACTGATAAGCATCATCCACAGTCCTGACTGACATCATGTTGAGCCCATCCTAGATCTCATATCTCAAGCCATTTATATATCTGGCGAATTTCTCTTCGTCTCTCTCCCGTTGTCCAGTTCATATATTCAGTTGGTAGAACTCCTCGGTGTACTCCTTAACTGTCATCCCTTTCTATCTTAGGTTGTGTAGCTTCCTGAACAGATTGATCTGGTAGTCTTTGGGTATGAACTTAGGCTTCAGTTTGGATACCATCATGTCCCAACCTTTTATCCTATGTTTTCCTTTACTTCTCCTCTCAGCCTGCAGTTCGTCCCACCATAGTGTTCCATGCCCATTTAGCCTCGTGACTGCCTGCTTCACCTTCTTATCCTCATTGACATCTTCATAGTTGAAGTGTTTGTCCATGGACCTTATCCAGTCCAATAGTTCTTTAGAATCTAGATTTCCCTCGTACATGGGGACCTCTATCTTAGCTCTGCCTCCCAATCTGGCAACTGCTCTCAACAAACGTTCTTTTGTAACATCCTCTCCTGCAGCTTCTTCAACCTCAACCTCTTCACTTTCTGCATCACTGACATCCCCAATGTCAGGTTCTCTTCTCTTTGTTTCTTCCACTATTTCCAATCAGGCGCGAAGCTCTCGCATCTTCCTCTCTATAACACGGTTGGCTAAAGGCGGCTCTTGTCTTCTTGGCAGCATTATGTCGACTATCTGTCACACACAGGGTACAACTCTGAGTTCTCTATCTCCCTCTTTTCCTCCTTCGCCTGAAGTCTACAGACGAAAAAGTGATGCTCTGATACCACATAATGTAGACCCCCTATCCCTCTGAAGGGCTGCAGGACCTCCCGGTCAGGATCTTCTGGTTCCAGAGTCGAAATGGCTCTTCTAGTTCCAAACTGGAACTCTTCGAACGAACACACAGGTCCCTCACTAATGCTCAATTGGCCTTTCCAAGCGCCAAGCGTGAGCTCCTGCCACACACGACCAAGATCCGTGACCTCTGGCTAGGCTCAGGTTTCAACGCCTATTCCTTCGGGTTTTGCGTTTTGTGAAATCAGGGTACAAGGGATATCCATGCTCCTTGGAATCCTCGGTTGCCAAAATGCCAAAATCTCGATGACCCGAGATCTACGGTCCACGTCCAACCTCGCTATTTCTCTATTTCATGATTCAGGGTTTTGGGAGACAAGGACCTCTACCCCTGCTCCTTGGAATCCCCAATTGTCGAAATGCCGAAATATCTTGGTGTTCAATCAACGACTCACAATAATCCCTGAGCTCTACGGTCCACATCCAACCTCGCTATTTCGCTATTTCGCGATTTGGAGTTTTGGGAGATAAGGACCTCTATCCCCGCTCCTTGGAATCCTCGGTTGCCGAAATGCCGAAATATCTTAGCGTTCAATCAACAAATCACAATAATCCTTGAGATCTACGGTCCACGTCCAACCTCACTATTTTTCTATTTCGCGATTCGTGGTTTTGGGAGACAAGGACCTCTGTCCTTCCAACTCGCGATACCCTAAATCGCGATGTGGAACAATGATCTGGATATGCCTTTGATCGATGGTTGTTATCCCTCCTGAGCTTTGGACGTCAAGAATCCCTCGGCGTTAACCTCCTCACATCTCCACCTTATCCAATGGCTTGCGGGGTTTCGACGTTTCTCCTCGAGGACTTTCCACCATTTGTTCAAATCTCTGAGACTCGCCCTCACCGCTAACCGCCTTGTAGTTCCACCTTATCCAACGTCTTGCTGGGTTTCAGCGTTTCTCCTCGAGAGCTCTCCACCATCCGTTCATATCTTCAATATCTCCCCTCCTAGATATACGCAGTGTTAAATCCTACACTCCTACCTCAAATCGGATGCCCCGCAGGAGTCTCCACCGCGATCCAATGCTCGATGGCGTTCTTCCTCCTAAGATTTTACTCGCTTCAAACTTAGAAGATTTTACAAGTCTTCGAAGACTCGGTCTTCGCTTCTTCCTAGGATATGGGTTTTTCTAGGTCTCGATAACGCTTCTCTAAAACGTTATTCCTCTTGAGTTTCACCTTGTGTAGGCCTCGAATTCATGCACACTCCTTGCGTCTAGGGGATTTCAATAACTCGGATCCAAGGGGTTTCTCACAGAGAGATTCCTCCTGATCTCTTGGTTTTCTCTCCTCTCTCAACGCACACCTTGCATAGCTTCAATGAAGAGAAACAATTGAAACTGGAAAACTCACAGTCACCATTTCATTCACTTTTTTTTGGGACACAAGAATAACATAAAAGACAGGAAAATGTAAACACAACTGCACAACATGCCTTTGGATCAATTTTCCCTCTTGTTATATTCACAAGTGCCCAATGGCTACAAAATACATTCAAATTATAGTAACTCAAAAACTTAGATATCCTGCTAACTTGCAGTTCTCCCTTACAACTAATTTCTCTCTGTGTTGCAACTAACCCCAACTAGGCGTACAAACTTCTACTTAATTCAAAAATATTTCTAGGGTTTCCCCTGGCTACTTTCCTACTCTAAAATTCATCCTACGCTATCTTAGTTCAGTTGCATTCTAGAGCCATAGTGGAAATTCCTTCTCTGTTTACGATTTTCAAAACGTGACTCGAAGGGTAAAATTCAACACTGGTTCAAGCGTGCCTCCAAAGGTAAATTCCGGCGCTGAATGAAGGTGGATTTCAAAATCGGTTGTAAATGCCCATGTTGAAGTTATGGAAGAACTCTCACGTGTTGAGTGGTACCGCGTCTGCGCGCTTGCCAGCAATGCTCTTTCATCACATAGTTAGCCACTTTGCCAGAATTCTGCAAATATACAAACCGATCGTTGAACTGCCCCATCATGATCTCTTTCGTTTTACACATTTTGCACTAAAAAAATTTGATACATGAAATTTGACTGTGCAACAATCGGTTGTTCTTAGTATCCCCGTAACCCTTTTTTGAATCCCGTCCGAAAGCTTTTCAGAGCTTTCCATTCTTTCCTTGCTCTTCACCATCTCCAACACCTTCGCACTTATCTATAATAAAAGACAAAAAAAATTTTTATATATATATATATATATATATATATATACATATCTTGTTTCTAAATATGGAATTACTGGCATTTAATTCTAACAGGTCATCATGCAGGAACCATATAAATTTTCATTGATGGGCAAAAGGCTCAAGGAGATGTCGTATTGATGCACATTAAACCAAAATTTGCGGGGGAATTATATTATCCCTTCCGAGTGTTGATTTCAAAATCATGAACTCTCATTCGCATGTCGCGGCCTTTGCACGTTCAGGAAACCTCCAATCCTTAATTTCTCTTTGTCGTACCTGCCACCTTTGCATTTCTAAATATACAATAAATAATCTTTACTGCTAATAGTTCATCATGCACCACCCATACAGATTTTCATTAATCAACGAAATGCTCGAGGATCTTTCACATTCATAAGAATTTAACCAATATTTACCAGAGAGTTACATTATCATCTCTAAGTGTTCATTTAAATCATCATCTACAACAAACCAACATTCTCATAAACCTATGGCATCAACTCGACAATACTTCTATGGAGATACAGTCAACATCTTCGGGCGCGAGGACCATAAATTCTAGTGGTCCAGGGCATATTCTTATTACTCAAGCCCTGCCGCAGAGAACCAAGTAATTTGGACCTCCGGGATTGCTCATGCAGTTTATGTCCCTGAGGTTTTTGACTGTAAGGACCTGGTCTCTTAGTGTGTCAATAAATTTATTTCCGAGAAAAGAATTATTCCACTGCAGGACCGATCTTTTGTTTCTTTGTCACCTCAGGTCTTCCGCCAGATGCTAAAATTATTGGAGCCAACATTGACGTTTAGAGGGGAAGATTGCAAATAGTTCCTAGCACAACATAATAACAGGTTGGACCTCTTTCCCCATTTTATGGAAAACCTGCTTCTAGTTATTGAAGATATTACAATTATGCAGGTTAGTTCATTTAGAAATCCATTCCGCAAAATTTCCTGGTTGTTTACAAGAATAACAGGACAAGAGTCCACAACAACTGTTTCCCAGATGGCTCTATATATTTTGTATTTCACAGTCATTGAATAAGCCATTTTTTATTGGGGCAGGTTAATTTCCCATGAAATTTGTTCCCAATTGTCAAGCTACAAAAGGGAAAAGAAATTTTATATGTCACCCTATTTAGTTTTTGCAATAGTGCATTCATGTCAGTTTCCACAACTGTCTATGTCCAAGAATGTCAACTCCGAATTCCTCCCAGTAATGTTCTAGTACCAGGCCTTATGGAATCACAAGGATTCCCACTGTTTTTATGAGGTTTTTAGTGGCTTCATGTCTGTTTTCAAAGTTTTGTTATTAGGAGAAGATGCTCCCTGCATATTTGAACACGCAACTAGATTTTTGGACAAGAAGGGAACACTCGAACATTTGGATAATTACACTGTCATAAGAATTTTTGTCTCCACGGAATCACCTTCTCTCCTTCCATGTCACATTACAGACATAATGTTTGTTGCAGAAGTAGCATGTCAATGCATCTACTGGTTCCATCTGTTCCAAAGGAAGGAAAAAAAAAACAGTCCATTCCTCTGCCCTGGAAAGTAGGGGAGTTCGTGTTGAAAAATGTCAACAAAATTGATGATTTCGCAACACATTCTACTATTTTCAACCTCAGATATGTTGAAATCATAAGAGGGTTCGACCCCTATAATATTTTTCGACAACATTTACAAACACTTGCCTTCGATGATTCTTTTATAAAAAAAAACACATGTCCAAAAACAAAGACAGTGACGACAACAGTTCTGCCTCTGATGTCGACAACATAGAGATAGTGCAAAGATGCATGAAATTGTACAAGAAACAGGGGAAAGGCCCTGGTGACAAGAGTTCTCAATCCGCAAATACCACTCCAAAAAGTACCACATCTTGGAGCATCACTCCAACAACCCACCACAACAACAAAGAAACACAGAGTTCTTCAAACAAAGGAGGAGATAATAACCCTCCTCACTCTAAAATTGATAGTTCTCACAAGTTTCTAATAGAGAAGAAGAAAAAAAAACTGTGGGGCAGGCGGAAGAGCCGAAAATTTAGAGTGAGAACATGGAACTTCACACTGATCTAGATATCATGATGCGCTTCCTTGATCAGCTCGAAGATTCCATCCACCATAGCCATCCAATGGACATATCCATTACCAAAAAATTTGACGAAGATGAATCCTTCATCTTCTAGACCGATGTTTTTGATAGCCAGTCCAAAAAAATAATAATTGAGAAAAAAAATGTTAAAAATAAGAAAGGCAAATCTTGTTCAAAGTTTGACCTTGCCAAGATGCGGTCGTCCCAAATCTGTTAACTTCACACCACGAGCGGAGAAGTACTTCATGATTCCATTGGATGAATTGAGACCGAGAATGACAGAATGAAGGAACGGGTCAAGGAATTGGAAGATGCTTTCATTCCTATGTTATTGTTTGTCAATCCTTTCGCAATAGCCACACCTGGCACCCCTACAGCCAACGTAAAAGCATCCTCCACCCTGCTCACATCCTGTAAAGGATATGTGGAGAATAATATCAAAAAAAGAATCGAACTGGTTACCGAGGCATGGAAAAGATCACAAACCATCACTTCCCTTGGAAACATGGCACATAGTTTTCTCGAGCATTTTCAGGCCGAGTTAAAAGATGAAGAAAAATTCTTTTTAAAAAGGACCATTCCTTTTGGCAAGATTGTCAACAATATGACAAAAACAAAAAGAAGAGAAGAAGATCTTCCATCCAAAAACTGGATCGGTCAATTGAATGCATGTTGGAAAGAAAAAGTGAAGAACCTGCATCTCATTGTTCAGTCATGTGAACAAGCCATATCGAACAAAGATAAATTATTCACAAGGCTGTCAAATATAGATTTAGCCGGGAATACCAACGACTTCCAAGACCGTGACTTAATCAAAAAATCTTTTCCCTTAACCAAACAAGAGTTCGATAAACAAATTTCTATGTTTAAGGCCTTGTCTCTGGAAAATTTTTACGGCATCCTTCAATTTGATCAAGCTCACGTCGACGACTGGCTAGTCAAATATACAGTACAAAACGAGGAAATTCACCAGGCTCTCTCTAATCTTTCTATCGACTTCCTGGAATTAGAAAGCGATATATTCAACATAAAAATATGGAATGATATCAACGTCTCCCCAATGAGAAGCTACATTGAAGAATGGCTCGAAAGGCAATTGAAACAGGTCATCGATGAAAGGAAATAGGCAGTTGCCAGCATTCTAGTAGCCATTGAGGGCATCCTTGAAACCGCAGTCGTCGGTGACATCAATGAAACGACAGCCGCAAACAAATAGCCAAAGGGCTCATATGTACCCTCACTATAAAAATATTGATCGCATCCTGCTTTGTTTATCAACCCAGTTATTCCATTTTCTTAAATAGAGATGTACAGGAAAACACTTATACCTTTCCAGTTTTTTTTTGCCAGGTATTTCACTCTATCTTCTTTCCACAATCTTGTTTCTTGTACATATTTCTCTAATGGTCCACGGGAGCCCCAATCCCAGTCTACATGACAAGCGCAATGAAATTCCGATTTATATGTAACAGACTTTAATTTTTTTGTATATTTCAAAATTTCCAGTAGTTTGTAACAAACTTTTAAATTTTGACATATTTCAAATAAAAATGTTTTCTTATCTCCTTTTAAATTTATTTTTTCATACATTCTTATCTTTCACCAGTCTGTATGACAAATGCTTTAAATTTTTATATGTTATAGACTTTTATTTTTTTATATATTTCAAAATAAATTGTGCTCTACAATGCAAGCGTCATTTACAAATGCATTTAAATTTTTATATTTCTTATCTCCTTTTAATTTTATGTCTTCATATATTTTTATCTTTCACCAATCCATATGGAAAATGCATTTAAATTTCCAAATTTATTCTTCCACTTTCAACAAATTTGTAGTTTGTTATATACTTTCAAAAAATATATGTTTTCTATATACTTTCAAAAAATAGATGGTGCTCTCCCTGCCATGCGTCATTTGTTTTTGCCCCATGTTCCGTAATATACATGTTGCACACAAGATTTCCTTCATATACATTTTTCACCAAACACTTCGTTTCATTTACAGTTCAACCCCATTTTCCACAATTCTCTTTCTAACCTCGTTGGCAGGGACTGCGCTGCCACACAACATTGTTTATTATTGTGCTTATGCCCTCCACAAACAAAGACTGAGTTTAGATGTACACATGGCGGTCTTTCTTATCATCTTCTCTGTACTTTTTAAGATAGTAATGAGTTTGTTATTGACTTCACTTCTTTATTTTGTATATAGTAATGAGTTTGTTCTTGATTTTTGATTTTATATTAGTTTACTTTTGATTAAAAATTTATGTGCCAAATTTAATGTTGATAATAAAAATAGAAAAATATATTATTTAATATAATAATATTTTTTTTTTTAATTTGCTAAATTTAATGTTGAAGATAAGGAGTAGATAAATATAATTTTTAATATAATAAAAAACTCATTTTTAAAAACTTGATTGGCTAAAATCATTAAAATATTATTGTCTTATAGCAACTTTCACATAGTTAGAAGTTTAAAATTAACTACACCCATCATCTTAATATGTACTCCTCTTAATATATCCTACGTCCATAGTATCCATCCACTAAAATCTAGTCTAAATCCTCATATTTAATAGTATCTCCAATTGTGGATTATCTTACCTCTCGCAAACAAAAATATTCTCTTAAGACTAAACTAGCACAACCACATTATAAAAGTGGTTGATATACGGCCATATCAATTACTTTTATAATAAATAGGAAAAAATAAGGTTAGGGTTTCATATTAGGGTTAATCTCATTAGGGTTTCGTATTAGAATTTTATATATGCCTCATTGTCTACTTTATTTTATATTTTCATAAAGATGGTTTACATACATAGAGAATGTGTATAGATCATAAGTTGGAATCTAAATGAACCAGACATTCAATAATAAAATGAAAGGAATCCAAATGTATCTATAAGAGTCACTCCATTCTCATATTAGGTGGAATATATAAATCATTTCCCATTGTCACAAATCACTCGAAACATTCTGGAGTTTGTTTAGGATGAGTTCACAAATGCAAGTACTCTAGCATTTCTAGAGGACCATCCTCCAATTCGATGCAAAGTATTCTCTTCCTTAGCAGCTTATTCCTGAAGAATCATAGACTATCTCATGCATTACCAAGTCCCTCTCACGAGAGGGATTTTCAACCAAGAGATCGGTGGAATGGAGGCCTCATTTTCCTTCGTTTTCCCACTATCGATGTACCACTCATAGAGAAATGAAAAAATTCACTTAAAAAACCACAGAACATCAAAGTAAAGTGCAATAGATCCATTTAAAAATATTTGACCCTATAAATGTAATAAAAAATTTTGAGACAAACCTTGTTTACCATTGATATTGGGGATTTCTAAGGAAATTGTCCCATATATGGGCTTTGTACCTGCATATGGGATTCATACCTTCCTGTCCACCTAGATATGTACCACTAATAGATCACAAACAAACAAATTTAAAAATCTACATCAATTGTCTCTTCTTCATGCATGCACCATCTCATCCAGTGTAATGATATCCAAGGTAGACTTCAATCATTGAAACATAGGCTTAAATATTTTCTTAAGATGAAATCGATTGAAGAAACAAAAAGATTAGAAATTCCTTATTATATAGTGCATGGATGCTTAAATCTTTAAACTTCACTATATAAATTAAGATCCTATAGAGAGATTTGTAATTTCTCACTCATAACTTAAGATCTGTAAACTTCACTATAAATATACCACTCATAGATCACAGAAAAAAATTACTTAAAAAACATAGACCATCAAATTAAGTCACCATATATCTAAAATAAAACCCACCATATATCTAAAATAAAACCCTAAAAGAGTCAAAAATATCCATTTAAAAAGATTCCACGAGATAAATTTAGTTAAAAAGATTAAAAAAAATAAAATTGAAAGGAGCCTTATTTATTATTGAGCTTGGCACCCAACTTTCTAAAGGTGTCATCCCACATATGGGATTCATACCTACGTGTCCATATATGTCTGCAACCAAAAACCATTAGAAAAACATAAAACATCAACATTACTTAGGTAGAAAGTAAATAAACAAAAGAGAAACAAAATGGTTTGAAATAAATTACTTTGTTACCCCCACTTTTTTTAAAGTGGTATTCCCCTCCATTCTCCAATAAGAAGTAGTAATGAGTATTTCCCTCCATTCTCCAATAAGAAGTATGCTTTCCATATATAGTAATGAAATAAGAAGTAGTAATGAGTATTTCTCTCCATTCTCCAATAAGAAATATGCTTTCTAGAGTAAGTTTGTCCTTGATTTTTTATATTAGTTTATTTTTTATTTAAAATTTATGTGCCAAATTTAATGTTGAAAATAAAAATAGAAAAATATATTTTTTAATATAATAAAAATTATTTTTTTATTTTCTAAGTTTAATGTTGAAGATAAAAAGTAGATAAATATAATTTTTAATATAATAAAAAACTTATTTTAAAAAATTTAATTGAATAAAATCATTGAAATATTATTGTCTTATGGTAACTTTCACATAGTTAGAAGTTTAAAATTAACTACACTTGTCCTCTTAATATACACTACCTCCATAGTAGCCACCCACTAGACTCTACTATAAATCCACATAATTAATAGTATCTCCAATTGCAGAGTATCTTACATAATTAATAGTATCTCCAATTGCAAAGTATCTTACTAGGGTTGTTTGCAAAACAAAAATATTTGCTTAAGAGTAAATTAGCACAACCACATTATAAAAGTGGTTGATATACTCTGATCGGTCAAATCAATTACTTTTATAATAAATAGGCAATATTAAGGTTAGGGTTTCATATTAGGGTTAAGGTCATTAATTAGGGTTTGAGATTAGAATTTATATATGCCTCATTTTCCACATTTTTTTATATTTTCATAAAGATGGTTTACATACATAGAGAATGTGTATATATCATAAGTTGGAATCTAAATGTCAATAATCAAGTGAAATCCATCCAAATGTATCTATAAGAGTCACTCCATTCTAATATTATGTGGAATATAGAAACTGTTTCCCACTGTCACAAATCACTCGAAACATTCTGGAATTTGTTCAGGATGAGTTCACAAATGCAAGTACTCTAGCATTGCTACTAGACCATCTGCCAACCCTAGGAAAAGTATGCTCTTCCTTAGCAGCCTATGCCCAAAGCATCATAGACTATCTCATGCATTGCCAAGTCCCTATCACGAGAGGGATTTTCGACAAAGAGCTCGGTGCAATGGAGGCCTCGTTTTCCTTCATTTTCCCACTATCGATGTACCACTAATAGAGAAATGAAAAAATTCACTTAAAAACCATAGAACGTCAAAGTAAAGCACAATAGATCCATTTAAAAATATTTAACCCTGTAAATGTAGTAAAACAATTTGAGACAAACCTTGTTTACCATTGCGCTTGGTGAGTTCTAAATATATTGTCCCATATATGGGCTTCGTACCTACATGTGGGATCCATACCTTCATGTCCATATATATATGTACCACTAATAGATCACATACAAACTTCTCTCAAAGATCTACATCAATCATTGTTTCTTAATCCACGTACCATCATGTCCATTCTAACGATATCCAAGGTATAATTCAATCATGGAAACCTGCGCTTAAATCTTTTTCTCACATGAAATCGATTCAAGAAACAAAAATATTAGAAATGCCTTATTATACAGTGCATGGATGCTTAGATATTTAAAATTCACTATAGAAATTAAGATCCTACGGTAAGATCTTTAATTTCTCAATGATAGTTTAAAGTCTTTAAACTTCCCTATAAATGTACCACTAATAGATCACAGACAATGTTCACTTAAAAAAACGTAGACCATCAAATTAAATCACGATATATCTAAAACAAAACCATAAAAGGATTCAAAATATCCATTTAAAAAATTTCCACCAAGTAAATTTAATAAAAAATATTGAGATGAACTTTGTTTATTATTGCGCTTGGCACCCAACTTTATAAAGGTATCGCCCCACATATTTGATTCATACCTACATGTCCATCTATGTCTTCAACAAAAAACCATTAGAAACAAATAAAACATCAACATCACTAAGGTAGAAAGTAAATAAACAAAACAAAAACAAAATGCTTCGAAATAAATATCTTTGTTACCCCACGAAAAACAAAATGGTACTACCCTCCATTCTCCAATAAGGTCTGCCCATCTGAGTTGGCTTCCTCAATTGGAGATCGGGTGTGGTTGTTTGTAGTAGCTACAGAAGACAGTGGATTTTCCCATGGTGGGGATTGCCTACGACATCCGAAGGTATGATTGTGGTGGAAGGATTGGGGTTCCCATCCATCAACGAGTCGATGAGGCTCTCCACATTGCCTGGAAAGAGCCGAGCATCGCTCCCACTCTCATTCCCATTTACACACATTGCTACATCCCACTCTCATTCCCATTTACACACATTGCTACATCCCCTCTCATTCCCATCTACACCAATTATTACACCCATTCCCATTGAAATCTAAAATACCTCCCAATGTAGCGTCGCCTTACATAATGAATTGAAATACGTGGCATGCTTCACAATCTTAAAAGCCAAAATGAAATGCTTCACACTATACATATTCCATAACTAAGTTAATTACAATAAAATGTAATCTTTATTAATCATATAAGTGTGGAAATCATCTAGTGACCACAATAATTTTTTAATATGATTAAGTAAATGGGAAAAAGTAAACACATAAACTTAAGTCTTTATAAAAGCAAGGAAATGTCATTTATTTATTGTGACGATGAAGAATATTCCATCCACATTTATTCTTATCCATAGAAAATAAATTAAGTAGTAAAACATTATTAAATGTGCCCATTTCCAATAGGTATACGCCTCTCGGCGTAATTAAAAATAGATTGTGCCATGAATCTCGCTCATGGTATTTCCTCTCAGTATATTTGGAGGTGTTTCCTACATGTGTGAGGCCTTGTTAAGGAGGAAACGATTGTGTGAGAAGAATGATTATATGAGTAGTAAATAATCCAATCATCCCCATCGTACATATTGAACTCTCAGCCTTACATTGACAAAGAGGAAGGGGAAGAGGAAATGAGGTTTTTTGAAATAACAATTCTTTTTGTTGTAAGTTACTTTTTGTTTTCCGAATTATGTCAGAAGATAGGGTTTCTTTTAGGCTTATAATTTCAAATAATTTATGCATGTCAAAATATTTTTTTATGACGGTTATAAATTTTTAGTAACTTTGCTTTTACGTTTTATGTAAATTCATAAACTGTTATTTACTATTTTCTTTCTTTCATGTGTGACAATGTTTTCTTCCCTATGTGACAGTGTACATCCATTAGGTATATTGAATTGACCACATCCACAGAATAATAAAGATGAATAAAGAATAACAAATTTTACTTTAAAACATAGTATGTGGTCATAATCATTTACCAATTTTATCTCCAATTTCTCATGGTTACCATTCAAGTAGTTCTTCTTGGATCCCTTTCTTGAACTTTGGGATTTGAAATATTCAAGTTGTTTAACCTTCTTTTCCATTTCTCTAACACAATTTATTGAGTTTTTCCATTGAGACTGTTTTTTCGATAATTCAGAACAACAGACTCTTCTACAATAACATAATAGAATAAATATATAAGACAATATAAGAAATGTACTTAAAATAACTTTATCACACCTTTGTTATTTTTGGAATAATATTTCTGAGAATTGGAAAATTTTCATTCATGTCCTGCCTTCAGTGCCTTTCTACAACAGACTCTTCTAGAATCAAAGAATAGAGATAGAATAAAATATAACCAATGTACTTTTGGAATTATGAAAACAATTAGTTATGGTAATAACACAAATTTACTTATGGTAAATATTTGGGAGTTCTTATAACAAAGACAGTTCATGAAGTGGTGTAACCAAAACAAGCTCTCGAACTGATGTAAATGATCTAACCTATGTTGTGTATATCCATGAAGCCTCGAGAGGCATTGTAATGTTGTAAGCCTCATTATAATCTCATAGTAAGATGTATCGATACCTTGCCCCATGGATGATTTCTTGACACACACTCAAAGTTTTACCACATAAATATCTTGTGTTAATCGTTGTGATGCTTTTGTCCATATTGTCATATTTATTGCATTTGATTAGTGTTTGGGGCTCTAAATACCAACATGTACTTAAAATAACTTAACCATACCTTTGTTATTTTTGACAGAATGGTTCTCAAAGTTGAAAATTTTTCATTCATATCCTCTCGTCTCTATCTTTTTGCAATTATGTGATTATTTCTTTGAGTATGTGTTCAATGGAATGATCTATTTATGACATTGCAATTCCTGGTATGTGTTTTATTTTGGGCAAAATTACATCTGTGGCTACAAATATTAAAGAACTTATGCTTGCCTGCATAAATCCTAATGAAGCGCTAAATATGATCCACTAATGTTGACCTCTAGAAACTCATTATAAATATGAATCTCGTTGAAATTCAAACAATTTGCACTGGGTTATCTATGTAAGTTTTAAACATGTGAAGTAAAGAAATGCATATAGATTCTTAAGAAAAACATAAATTAATCAATTGGCTCATACACATAGTACACAAAGATTTATACTGGAAACCCTCAACCGGGGAAAAACTTTCTTATTTTCATTATATTGAATTTCACCATTCACGATACAATATATACAATGTTCTTAGGTATTTCGTAGATACCAAAACCCTAATCCCTTAATCCGGGATTAATTTAGAAAACCGCCAAAAATAGTAAAATCCACTAAAAATAGCAAAAACTGCACAAAACAAAAATTTCAAGGCGCTGCCCCGAATGCTGCGTGTAACCAAGGGGGGACATAACTTTCCCCCCTAGGACCCCACTAGGAAGCACCGAATGCACACGACACAAAGAGAACTACTGGAGGGATCATTAGACGCATTTGTCGAACCTGACGCGCCCACACACACACACATGCAAAGAATATAACATATACCCAACATTCTCCCACTTGTTATTTTCTTTGCAGCCAGGGGTCCACAGGGTTATATAGTCAACAAACCAAGGAAGAAATGCCCATTGTTACTCTACACCAGGAGAAATTTTTTGTGCTCACAGACTTTGTCAATAAATCTGCACCATTCTTCAAAGTGTCAACCTTTTCTAGCAACAACTTCTTTTCCTCAACCATGTCTCTCAAAAATAGATACTGAACATCAATATGCTTTGTCTTCAAATGATAAGTTGGGTTCTTTGCCAGGAATATTGCACTCTAACTGTCACAATCTAATCTCACTGCATGTTGTACCAACTCAATACCTGAACACAATCTCTGTAACCATACTGATTCCTTTCTTGCATGAGTAACTGCCATGTATTCATCTTTTGTAGTTGAGAGTGCCACTATAGCCTATCTTTTTCCGATCCAACTGATTTCTCCTCCAAATAGTTTAAACACATACCCACTTGTAGATCTTCTGCGATCTAGATCTCTAGCCCAGTTTGCATCAACAAAGCCATGTATGTCCACCACTCTGTCCAATCTTGGTCTTACTTAGTAGCACAATCCATAATTGGTAATGCCACACAAATACCTGAAGACCCTCTTTACTGTTGTCCAATGCTCCTTCCCTCATTTTGACATATACCTACTCAAAACTCCCACTGCAGGTGAAATGTCGGGTCTAGTAGAGATCATTGCATACATCAAACTCCCAACTACACTTGCATATGTAAGATGGGACATGTCCTCTTCTTCTTCCTGTGTCTTGGGACACTGATATGCAAATAAATTTACACCTATAGGAATAAGAACCTTGATCGGTTTACTTCCATGCATATTAAACCTCTGCAATATCGTCTCAACATATTTTACATTCATGCATATTAAACCTTTGCAATATCGCCTCAACATATTTTCCGACTAACCGGAGTTTCTTGTTTGCACGATATCTTTAATTTCCATTCCCAGAATAAAGTTAGTAACACCGACCGTTTCCATGTCAAATTTGGAGGATAGTTGTGATTTCAATTCCTCCTTGATAACATCCATGTTATTTCTACCAACAACATGTCATCAAAATACAACACTACATAAATGAAGTGATTACCAACCTGCTTGGAATATACACAGTGCTCATCCCTGCTTCTCACTGATCCCAATGCAAGGATCTTTGTGTCAAAATTTTGGTGCCACATCCTAGGTGATTTCTTCAGACCATATAGTGACTTCTTTATCTTATAGACCAACTCTTTCTTTCCCTTTACTACAAAGCCTTCTAATTGCTTCATGTATATTTATTCTTCCAGATCCCCATGTAGGAATGTTGTCTTCACATCGATCTCTTCCACTTCAATATCAAAAGAAGCAGCAATAGATAAAAGAAATCTAATAGAAGTTAACTTAGCAACAGGAGAAAAAATCTTACCAAAGTCAATTCCCTCTACCTGGGAATAACCTTTTGTTACTAACCGAGCTTTGTATTTCTCAACTTTTCTTTCTGCATTAAGCTTCTTCTTAAATAACCATTTGCTACCAGCATATTTTCTTCCAGCTGACAACTCAACTATATCCCATGCCTCATTATTATCCAAGGCATACGTTTATTCAATGATGGTCTTCTTCGAGAGTTTACTATCCTATGATTTCACTGCTTTTGTGACAGTTATGGGATCAGTAATAGATAAAGAAAAATTGGAATGGAAATCAGGTGGACTATACCTTTCTAGTTGCCTTCTTTCTCTCACCGATCTCCTCAATACTGGGGTATGAGGTTCTTTTTCTTCTTCTTCTACTTCATCTTCTTCAGATGATTCAGATTTTTCATCATCCAACTCTATCTCTATTTTCTCAGGTTCCTCTTGCCTTGGTAGGAATTCATGTTTGGACACATATTTTACCTCTCTAAAAGCAACATCCCGACTGTAAACAGTCTTCTTAGTTTATGGGTTCCAAATATTATAACCTTTCACACCATCTTTATAACCAATAAAGATACACTTTTCAACTTTTTTATCTAGCTTACTGCTATTTTCCTTTAGAACATGTACATAAACATCAGAACCAAACACTCTAAGATGTTTAAGAGAGGGTTTATTTTCAGTCCATACCTCATGTGGATTTTTATCATTCAATGTTGATGAAGGTGATCGATTGACTAGGTAACATGTTGTACCCACTGCCTCTGGCCAGAATTCTTGTCCTAACTTGGCACCGTTGAGCATGCTCCCTTCTTTTTCCTTTAGTGTCCCGTTCAGCCTTTCTACAACTCCATTCTGTTGAGCAGTGTATGGAGTAGTCTTCTACCTTTCTATACCACACTTCTTACAGAATTCTTCGAATTCATTTTCACAGAATTCTCCACCATTATCTATTCTCAATACCTTTATTTTCTTCTCTGTCTAATTTTCTACCAGAGCCTTAAAATCTTTAAATTTATCAAATGCCTTAGATTTATTTATAAGAAAATAAATCCATGTGTACCTTGAGAAATCATCTATGAATGAAACATAATACACAAACTTACCTAGTGATGGAACATGCACAGGTCCAAAAACATCACTGTGTATCAATTCTAAGATCCCCTTTGCTCTTGTAGCACCAGATGGGAATCTTACTCGATTTTGTTTACCATATATGAAATGTTCACGAAAATCAAAATCCAAAGTGAAATTAGACATACCTTCAACCATGCCTTTACAGCGTAGTGTTCGAAGGCTCTTGTCTCCAATATGACCCACTCTTCGATGCCACAACATGGTCTTCTTTTCAAGAATGGTATTGCTCTTGTCTCCTTAATTTCTCTGCTCAGGGACAACATAATTGTTACACCCATTAGTATAAGTTCTTCCAAACAACTTGTAAAGAGTTCCACACTAAAATCCCCTCATCAACACCATTGCTCCTCATACCATTTTGCAAGTGTTCTTTCCAAATATAGTATCCACTTTTGCATCATCCAACTTGCTTACAGATATTAGGTTCCTGGCAAGTTTTGGAATGTGCAGAACCCCAGGGAGAGTTCTAATCGTTCCATCTTTTAGCAACAACTTAACCCTTCCACATACCATGATTTTGGTTGTTGAGACATCTCCTAGGAATACATCATCGCCATCATATTTTTCATTTTCAAGGAACCACTCACTGTGAGGAGTCATATGGTATGACGCACGTGAGTCGATCAACCATACATCACGGTATGGATTTGTACCTATAGATGTCAGGTAAACATCACCTCCTTCTTCAGTGGAGGTTTTCTCCTCTGTGGAAGAGGTACTATCAGATCCCTTTGGTTTATCAACCTTCTTAGACTTGCAATCTTTCTTATAATGCCCTGTTTTACCACACTTCCAGTATTTCCTCAAAAACATTCCTGGAGACTTAGATGTACCTGTCTATTTAGGTCTCCCCCCCAAATACTTACCAGGATTCTTGTATTGGGTACGCCCTCTTACAAATAACGCATTTGTGCTATGACCATCCATGTTTTTCCGCCTCATCTCTTCAGATAACAAGGATGCAACTATATCCTCATACTTCAATGTAGATTGAGTGGTAATACTAATTGCTACAACTAGATTATCCCAAGAGTTTGGAAAATAACATAGCAAAGTAATACACTTATCTTCTTCTGCAATCGTACTATTAACAAAGACAAGTTGACTTACCAGAGTATTAAAGGCATTTATATGTTCTATCACAGAATCTCCATCTTCCATCCTAATATGATACATCTTCTTTAGAAGAAACAACTTGTTTATCAGAGACTTTGATTGATATAGATTCCCTAACTTATCCCATAGTTCCTTGGCTGTAGATTCTCCAGAGACATTCAACAACACCGAATCTGCCAGGCAGAGTCGAATAGTACTCCTTGCTCTTTTGTCCAACTTCTCCCAATCTTCCTTTGACAAACCAATAAGTGGTGTACTAGTAGTTTGTGTACTAGTAGGTTGTGTACTAGTCGACTGTGTGCTAGTAGGCTACGTACCAGTAGGCTGTGTACCGGGATCCTCAACGATCTATTTTTCTTTGTCTACAAGAAGGTCCCCCATCTTGAGATTTTGTAGCTCAAAGTTTTTACCATTGAAATTCTCTATCTCTATTCTAGAAGAGCTTGCCATTCATCTTTCTACAATCGAATCTCCACTACAAAAGATCCCACTAAACCCATGTTTATCACAGACCCAAGATAAACTTGATCTATCAAGACCAAGCCAAACCCTCAACAACAAAGGTGTCCCTTTGAAGCCAAAAACGAGCTCTGATACTGTTGTACAAATGAGAGGGGGGGG